>VZUI01055754.1:0-71542 GCA_013401135.1 Cettia cetti | reverse complement strand
CCTCCTCCTTCCCCCCCCCCCCCGCTCTCTAACAAGAGGAAACTTTTTAGCACGCCACAATTCTTAGGAGAAATTTATGGCCCATCAGGGAGCCGCGGACCAGGGCTGCTCTCCGTGAGTGCTTGCAGGGCTTCCTCCCGGCACACAGCTCCTTTCATGCGGCACATGCAGCCTCCCTCCGGTCCCTTCCCCTCATCCAGCACCCCCAGCCCGCCCGGCTCTTCCTCCCCAGTGGATCCTGCGGAAGCGTGGAGGCAGCGGTGAATTGCTCCCTATCCAATGCCAGCACTGCCAGCTCCTGCCATGCAAACGAGCCGGCCGTGCCCTCCTCTCCCAGCCCGTTTGTGCCCTGGGGGAGCAGCATCCGTTCAGGGAGGAGCGTGGCTGATGGGGCAGAAGTGTCCGGCCGCAGTTCCTGTCCCAGTCCTGCTGACTCACGGCGTGGTGAGTGAGTCAGTGGCCTTTCCCCTCCCTGGACGGAGGCTCTCGACTTAAGAGGGATGCTGGGATGCCCAGGGGATGCTCCAGGCGTTTTCTCCAGGCTGCACGTGGTGCTTGAAGAAATGACAGCATCCCAGCATGGCAGGATCACATGCGTCCCCACAGCTAGGCCAGAGCTGATCCTGAATTCAGCTCCATGGCAGGGCAGGCTGGCAGAGCATTGTCCTGGCAGAGCATCCATCCCCCAGCACGGCATCCATCTCCCAGCACAGCATCCATTCCCTCGCAGAACATCCATCCCCTTGCAAAGCATCTGTCCTTGTTCTGTGTGCCCACAGACACTGCTCTTGCCGGTGCCAGGCCATGCTGTGCCGTGCTGTGCCAGGCTTGACCGCTGCAGCCCTGCTCCCAACCTCAGCACCCTCTAGCACCACGCCAAGGAGCTGCAGGGGTTTTGACCATCTTTATTCCAGGTGCAGCGGCGGGTGTCCCCACCAGAGGATTTTGGAGATGTCCCCCATGGAGGACATGACAGGCAAGTCCAGAGTTGCTGAGCGAGGGCTGGGGACTGGCCATGCCGGGTCGGCTGTGTCTCTTCCCTGTGTCCTGATTCTGTTGTGTCCCAATTCGCCTGTACCCCTTCCCGGTTCAGCTGTGCCCCGAATGAGCTGTGACTTGTCCCAGTTCCAGTGTGCTCCTGTTCAGCCATTCCCGCTTGAGCCATGCCCCGGTTAAGCCCGTTCCATCCCGGTTCAGCTATTCCCGGTTGAGCCGTGCCCCGGTTTAGCCCGTTCCATCCACGGTTCAGCTATTCCCGATTGTGCCGTACTCCGGTTCATCCCACCCCAACCGGTTCCTCCCGTCCCGGTTCACCCCGTCCCGGTTCACCCCGTCCCGGTTCCTCCCGTCCCGGTTCATCCCGTCCCGGTTCCTCCCGTCCCGGTTCATCCCGTCCCGTCCCGGTCGCTCCGGGAGGCGCAGCGCGGCACAATAGCGCCATCTGCTGGCTCCGCCGGGCACCTCCCGGTAGCCGTGAGAGCCTGACCGCTCCGGGCCCAGGGACCCCGGGGACCCCCCCAGCCTGGGGGACCCTGACCCCTCCCGGCTGCAGGGACCCCGGGGACTCCCCAGGGATGGGGACCCCGAGCACATCCTCACCGGAGGCTCACGGATCGGAACTGATAGGAACAGAGGGGGCTGCTGGGCATCCTCGGGGTGCTGCGCTAGCGCAGGTGAGGCGTGGAGGAGCCGAGGTAGGTACGGAGGTCGCTGAGGGTGGAGGGGATGATCTTGGCGGGGATGGTCTCCCGGCGGAGTGCCTGGTGGGCAGCAAAGCGGTGGCAGCCCCCGAAGGAGTAGAAGTAATCGCCGCCCTCACTGCCTTTGATCCAGAGCACGTCGATGGGGGGCACCCGCTCGGGATCCTCCTGGGAAAGAGGAGAGATATCCAAGAGCAACGCACCCCAGCACCCCCAACATGCCCTGACACCCCCACCTGGCTGTGCCAGGGTTTGGGTGCTGTCAGCTTCCCCAGCAGTGCCCTCTGAGTGGGTGCAGGAGGGGCTGCCTTTGCATGCCGGGGGCTGTGCTCACCTGCAGGGTCTCCATCAGGCTCTGCACCTTTCCCGGCTCCAGCTGTGCCGGGATGGGCCGGATGAGGACCCGCATGGGCACGTTGTGCACGGCCGAGATGTGCTGTGTATGGATGCTCCTGTCTTCGGCCTCGGCCATAACCGTGGCTGCCGGCCGGCCTTGGCTTTCCTCTGCCCTGCTCAGGCGAGCCCTCCGCTGTGCCCCGAGCAGTGCAGCGCCCAGCCGGGCCGCTTTGCTTCCTCCTGGCCCAGCCATCGTCATCACGGCCGCCGCCCCACCGTTTTGCAGAGTCACAGTGCAAGGGGCAGGACAGACTTCCGGGCCGGGTGCCAGAGCCGGCTGGCCCGCTGCCTGCTCCGGAGAGCTGCGGTCAGGGCTGCCCTCGGCTCCTCTTTCCCGTGGGACACCCATGGGCACGCGGCGGCTGAGCCCCCCACCATGTGCGCTGGGGGTCCCTATCCTGCCCGCTGGGGGTCTCGGGTCCCTCCTGGCTCTGCCGGGGCACTGAGGATCATCCTGCAATGGAGAGTTGCCCCCTACCTGCCTGGCTGTACCAGGAACACGTCCCCAACCCAGAGCCCCCTCCCTGCTGCGCTGACATCTATGGGGTCCACGGCAAGGAAGATGAGGCATGAAACAACTGCAGAGCTGAGCAGTGATGCTGGGATGCTCCACAGCTGGGCAGGCGCTCAAGAACTTCAGCCCTGAGTCTTTCTAGGTCGTTTCTTCAGACCAGTGTTCCAAAGGGAGGAGGCTCCCGGGAAGAACTGGGTCTCCCACCCCTCTGGCTGCTGAACCGGGACATCCTGAATCCACAGCAGGGACACGATAACAGTGGATGGCTGCTCCCAGTGCCCTCACCCTGGCCCCCTGGTGTCATGGAGGGTCCCCAGCGCCAGAGCTGACTCAGAAGTATGCAGGTGATAAGTCAGGGATGGGTTTGTGAGGCTCTGGAATTAGTTTTTTGCAAGGTGAATCTGGTAATGACTTTGCGAGTGAAAGATTGCACTGATGTCACTGGGAGCCCAGGGATCAGCTAGGTCTTTGCTGACAAGCTGGATGCTAAAAATAATCTGCCTTCCCCCTTTGGCACCACATCTGGGAAAGGATGAGGAAAGAGGGGTGGGGAGCAGGAATGCCTGTCTGCCCCTGGGAGCAGGGGCTCTGCTGGGTTGTTGCCACCAGCGAGTTCAAATAAAATTTGCTCACAGAATCCCCCCCATCTAGAGCAGCGGTGCCCCGGGGGGGTGTGAGCATTACCGGCACCCTCCCCGGGCTGCCCGCCGGGCTCTGCACCCGCTGCCGGGATTTCACACGCCGCTTTACTTCCAGGTCAGTGCCCTGCCGCGCTCACAGCCCCCGGCGCTCTCACGGGAAGGGTGGCATCGTAATCCCTCCTTGTCACAGCAGGGGTTTGTCTGGCTGCTGCCCACTGGCTGAAGGGCTGGCAGGGCCACGTGGGGAGCGTGGGATGCTCCGGGCGCCTCAGCCACCCGTTGCCAGCGGGCTGCCAGGACATCACCCCTCTGTTTGGGGCAGTTCTCCCCAGCCCAGGAGTGGGCGTGGGCACAGGGCACCATGGGATGGGCAGGCTGGCAGCTCGCGTGCCGCCACCCGCCACCGCCGACACAAATCCCCCAAGACACGTGGTTAGTGGCAGAAATCCCTTTTATATCCCTGAATTGCGTTACAAGTAATACTGCGGGTGGCCGGATCTCAGTAGACTTCTCATACTGGGGCTGGCGAGTACAAAACCTGGCAGAAAAAATCTATCATGCACGGAAAATTATTGCTGTAGTATCTGCTATTTACAGGAGAGAGGGGCAGCGGCGCAGTGCTCCAAGCCTGCCGGCCTCAGGACACCGTGCTCCGCGAAACGGCGCCGGCATCGTGGGGAAAACCCGGTGGGGGTGCCCGCGTGGCCAGGGCAATGCTCATCCCCTCTGTGGGGTGCGGATGTGTGGTCACCGTGCCACGGCAGCGAGGACCGTGACAGGGACATCCCCACTCAACCCGTGACCAACACAGGCACCGAGGCAGCGGGAGGAAGACGGTGCGAGGGAGGAAGACGGCGCAGGAAGACGGTGTGGGGGTGCGCGAGTGCGGCCCCCGGGGTGCCGGGCTGAGTCCCGAAGCGTTGGGGACCGGCACAGGGTGATGGGGCTGTGGCAACTCGCGGCCCGAGGTAGGAAGCGGAGGCGTGGGTCGGGCCCCGCTCCGGAATGCCGTGCGCGGCGCTTGCTCCGGGGCCGGTGCGGGGGCGCTCCGCCGGGAGGTTGCATAGAGTGGCTGGTTTGTCCCCACAGGGCTGGCGCGGGGCACGGAGCAAAGCAGGAGCCCGTGGCAGCAAGGAAGACAAAGGAGAAGGGCTTTGCCTTTGGGGGAGGCTTGCAGGACGTGGAGCCTGGGCTGCCGGGCCAGCTCGTGCCCTCCTGCCTCCGTGCCTGCCGCACAGTCCACTCTCGGGGTCCTGTCCCCGTCCGTGTCACCGTGGCTGTGTCCTGGGCACGGCAGCTCTGCTGCAGCTCTGCCACCTCCTGCGAGCCAGCGCTGGCATGGCGCGGGCCAGTCTTGACAAATAAATAGTGAAAAGCATAAGTTATAAATAATATAAATAAGAACATTTAAATAGACTCACCCAAACTTTACAGCTACTCTGACCCCCTCCTCCTGAGTGCAGGTGGGGGGCAATGGCGAGGGAGCCGGGAGCCGGCTGGAGAAGGGGCTGGGGACACACAGGGGGGTGGTTGGGGGTTTGGGTACTACCTGCCCCAGGGCTGGGTCTCCAGCCCAGCTGCCAGCCCAGCCCTTTGCATGGTGAGGGGGGCTGCACCTGCCTGGGGGGGGCTATTCCCCATCACCGTGGCAGAGGCCAGTTGTGCCTGACCAAGCCGTGGGCTGGGAGCCAATGGAGGACGTGTCCTGTGGATCTCTGCTGGAAGCCCCTGGCTCTTCCCTTGGCTCTTCCCCTGACTCCAGGGCTGCAGATCTGCCGTGCCAGGGTGAACACTGTGCCACAGGGCAGAGGGGCAGCAGGGTGCCCTGTGTGGTGGACTGCAGGGACACCTGGCTCCAAGGATGACTGGTAGCCCTGCCCCCTGTCAGCTTCAGTGGCCATCAGTCCTGCTGAGCTGGCAGTAACACCAGCCCATGGTCTCATCAAGATTAGGGTCAAGGGGAGGGTTTGCTCCTAGTGGGGAGCAAAAAAAGTGTCTTTTCTCCCCTGGGATCCCCCAGGAAGAGAAGCAGCAGCTCTAAATAAATAATAGTAATAAATTAAATAAATAGAGGTGAAAGTCACAAGCTAGGGGAGGAAGGTCTCTCCTGGGTCTGGAAGAGGCCCCCAAGTGAGTCCCCCGCAGAGAAACCTGCCTGGCTGCGGGGGGGCTCTGGGACCCAGGGGAAAGGAGCTGGGTCCCACAGTGGGGGACCCCTTCCCAGGGAGCAGATGGGGAGTGAGTCTGTGGGGATGTGTCCTCCAGCCTCAGCACAGCAACAAACCAGCTGGCTGCAGCTGCAGGAGTGCTGGCACAGGGACTGGGACCAGGACGGCATAGGGATGGGGAGGGACAGGACGGGATGTATAGGGGAATAGGGATGGGCATGGGATGAGATGGGGACAGGAATGGGGGATGGGATAGAAGGATGAGGCTGGAAATGGGGATGTGCCACAGGGGTGGGGGGCTAGTTCCCTATTGCACAGCTGTGTTCGGAGCCCTTGAAGCAGGCGGACTCGTAGTGCTTGTTGAGGTACGACTTGAGGGCGAAGGTCTTCTCGCACTGCTTGCACTTGTAGTGCTTGAAGGCGGAGTGGGTCTGCATGTGGGCGCGCAGGTTGGAGCGGTCGGCGAAGGCCTTCCCGCAGTGGGAGCAGCCGAACGGCTTCTCCCCGGTGTGGGAGCGCATGTGGCCCTGCAGCAGCCAGGGCCGGCTGAAGGCCTTGCCGCACACGTCGCACTTGTGCTTGAGGTTGTGGGTGAGGACGTGCATGGCCAGGGCGGGCATGGAGACGTACGCCTTCCCGCAGGTGGGGCATTTCCTCGCCATCTTGCTGTCCAGGCTGCGGTGGGTCTGCTTGTGCCGGCTGAGGTTGGAGGAGGTGGCGTAGGTCTTGCCGCACTCGGGGCAGGAGTGGCGGTGGCTGCCGCGGCGCTGGCTCTCGCTGCGCCGGCGCGACCGCCCGTCCGTGATGAAGAAGGCATCCATGGAGTAGCTGTCTGTCACTGCCGCCTCCCCATTGAAGTAGCGGGCGGAGAAGCTGGACTGGGGGCTCTCGGGGTCGCTGTACTCCTCGTGGCCGGGTGCGTAGGCCGGGTCTGGTGGCGGTGGCGGCAGGCCTTGCTTCTTGTCAGTGTCATAGCCGGCTGGCGCCAGGCAGTGCTGGAGGTACCCTGTGGGGACAACACAGTCACAAGATCGTCGTCCCTCCAGAGCGGCCTCGCCAGGGACAGGAAAAAGCCACAAGCTAAAATTTCCCGCAGGAGGTGCAGAACCGGGGTTGTCTCACCCCGCAAGCTGGCTCCTGTCCCTGCTGAGCCACTGAGCTGCATTGTCCTGCCCTGGCCCCCGTCTGCATCTGTCAGCAGGATGGGTCCCAGCCCGTAGGGCTGCCCCGGGTGGGAACTGGGGATGGAGCTGCAGAATGTCCAGCTGCGCCTACCCCGGCTGCGGGCAGCCCCCGGGGGCCATTAGCTGCCAGACAGCTGTCGGTGCCGGGAGCTCATTGTTCACCGGGGCCACGCCGGTAATGAGCTATGCTCCGTGGGCAGCCGGGATGAGGGGAATGAGGCTGCTCCAGGTTCCCCTTCCTCAGCAAAGGGGCTGGGAAAGCCCCCCACCTCTCTGCTGTCCCCGCAGGGCCTATTCCCTGGAGATGGGACGGCACCAGGAGGGCAGCAGCACCTGGTCCCTGGCCTCCTGTGAAATTGAGTGACCTACAGCCCCCCAGATGTGGAGGCAGGCTCGGGTACCACTCCACTTACATCACACACATGTGACATTGGTGCAAGTCTGCTTGTGACACTGCTCCGAATGTGGGACTCCCAACCTGTGTCAGAGTGGGTGCTGCGTTGGCATCCCGGTCCCTCTGTGCTGTCACACAAAGGTCACCACAGGAACAGCAGTGCAGCTCCCTCCCCGTGAAGCCAGCAATCCTGGGGATGTAGGGATGTAGGGGCACCCCAAGACCCTCAGATAGGTCCCAGCAATCCCCTGCCTTGTGCACACTGGTCCTTGCAAGGGGGGCCCTCATCCCCACTGATAGTGAGAGTGGCTATCGGGGGCCAGGGGTCTGTGCACAGCTGGGCTGACCAATGCACACCGTGGGGCAGCAGGGACATCCCAGCAAAGCTGCAGCTGAGCATCCCCCGAGCATCCCCTAAATCCACACATCCTCTGGCAGCACCCATGGGACCCATTGGCAAGCAACTGCTGCCATTTGTCCCGTGGTGGCCAAGGGTGCCTACCGTGGGGAGGGGGCTGTGTGAGAGGGGCAGAGCCGGGCCCCCCCATCCCCCGCGCCGTGCTGACAGCGCGGGCTGTGCAGAAAGCGCTCTGCTCAGCAATTTCTCACGCTGCCTCCGAGCATGCAGCAAGGTTATTTCCAGGAGAGCAGCGTCGGCAGCTTCTGCCCAGCTGCAGCACATCCCTCCCCCACCGGCTCCTGGTTGATGAGGGGGAGCAGAGGACCCCCAGGCCAGACAGGCTTCGCACCCCGGCCCCTGGCAGGGAAAGCCCACCAAGGGCTGGGGAGCAGCACTAGGAAAGGGGGGACAAGTGCCGCAGCGGCTGGGCGATGTTAGCTTGTGCGTGGCTGGATCAGGCCCATTCCCGCATCCAGCTCCGTTTCCCAATCCACGAGCAGCCAGGACTCCCCAGCCTGTGCAACAGACCCCCCGACCCACGGCCAGCTCCCCTCTCTGGGCAAGTGCCTGGGCTGCCCCGTTGAGGGGCTGTGCCAAGCCCGGGGAACTCCGAGCCCGCCCCACTGTTCCCCCGCAGGACGGGATTCCAAGGACCACGGCCACCCCCAGTCTAGCCTTTGCACCTCTCCCGCAGCTTGGGGTACCCGCTATTCTCCCTCCCCGCTCCCCGTGCCCCGGAGGGCTCCGGGCCCCCCCGCGCTCCCAGGGGGGCTCGGGGCACCGCTGCGAACAATGAAACCCTCCGGCACGGCGAGGCTGCCGCCCCCCGCCGCCCCCCGCCGCCCCCGCAGACCGGTTGCTTCTTACCCCCTCAACTTGTCGTGGGAAGGAGCCCACCTCGGTGCCCCGTGGCCGGGGGGGACTCGGGGCTGCCCACGGGGCTAACGCTGTCACGCAGGGGATGTTTCCCCCAAGGACCAACTTCGGCAGCGGCCGGTGGCCCGGGAGCCGGGGACAAGACGACGATGAGGGATGACACACCCCAACCCGCACCCCTCGCCCGCCGCGGGACACAACGCGGGGACCCCCTCCCCGTCCTGCCCTGCGTCCCCCCCGTGTCTCCCTCCCGGTGCCCCGCCGGGCGCACAGACAATAGAGGCGGGGGGGCCCCTCCGGACCCCCGGCCCCGCACTCACCATCGCCGGCGGCGGGGCCGGGCAGCGTGTAGGGGGGCTCCAGGGGGGCGTAGGGGGGCGCGGGGGCCCCGGCGGCCGGGAACGCCTCCGCTTTCAGCTTCTTCACCAGGAAGGAGCGGGGCATGGCGGGGCCGGGCAGCGCTGGACACCTCCGGTACCGGCACCACCACCGGCCCCGGCCCCCGCACCGGCCCCGGCCCCCCCCGCCCCGGCCCCGGCTCTCGGCCCCGGCGGTGCGCACGGAGAGGCGCGGGGAGGCGAGTGCGAGGGGCGGGGAGGCGGCAGGGCGGCGAGGAGGAGGAGGAGGAGGAGGAAGAGAAGGAGGTGGGGAAGAGGGGGAGGAGGAGGAGGAGGAGGAAGGCAGGCGGTCGGGGGGGGAGGGGGCCGCTTCGCCCGGCCGCGCCCGGAGCCCCCCCGGAGCCCCCCGAACCGCCGGCAGCGCGGGGTGCCCCGGGCATCACGACACTGTGGGGTTCCTGGTCCCTCCCCCTGGTTCCTCCCCCCACCCCGGCCACGGACAATGGGGACACAGGGGGACGGGAGGGGGGAGACGGGAGGGGGGGGGGGGCACATGCCTCTGCCTCCCACCGCCTTTGTCTCCCTGCCGCCAGTCCCCGGGGCCAGGGAAGGACGGGTCTGCCGGGCGGGAGTACTCAACCCCATCCCTGTCCTCATCCATGTCCCCTGTCCCCATTCCTGTCCCCTGTCCCTTGTCTTGTCTCCATCCCTGTCCCTGCTTCTCGTCCCCTTCTCCTTTCCTTGCCCTTGCTCCCTGTTCCTATCCCTGTGCCCGGTTCCCATTCCCATCCATCTTCCCTCTTCTAATCTCTGTCCACAGTCCCCTTGCACTGACCCCTTTCTCTTCTCCCTTCCCCTGTACCTTTTTCTCTGTCCTCAACCCTTTCCCCTCTTCCCTGCTCTCATCTCTGTCCCACTATCTTGTCCCCATCCCTGCTCACTGTTCCCATCCCTCTTTTCCCACCTTCTCTCCCCTTCCCATGTCCCTGTCCCACTCCCAGTCCCCAGGAAGCACCGTGACCTTCGGAGCCACAACAATAGCCAGCTCGTGGCAGTTCATTGTTCCCGGGCAGAGCCCCCACTCTTACTCCCCCCTCGTCTCATTGGAGCCCCCACTCCCTCTCCCCCCTCCTCTCTGCGCTCCGCTGCAGGCAGCTGCCGGTCCGGGGCTGCCTTTCCCTGCAGTTGTGCCATCTGAAGGCCGGAGTTGTGCCATCTGAGGGCCAGTAGGTGACACGGGGACCTGACTGGCAGCTGGCCGTGCTCTCCCTGTGCCTTGTGCAGTGCTGAGAGTGTTGCAGCACTTAAGAAGGACGCTGTCTCTGCTGTCACCTCAGGCAGAGTGCTGGCATGGCTGGCACGGGGCAGCCCTGGGCACACCAGCCCCTTTGGCCAGGGATGTGGCACTGGGTCTGGGGACCAAAGACAGCATCCCACAGGCAGCACTATGGGCCTGCCTGCTCACAGCCACGTCTGCTCCTTCAGCCGTGCCCAGAGCCACATCTGGAGCCAGCCTGCATGGCAGCGCTCCTGCTCACTGCTTTGTGTGGTACTCCACAGCCCAGGGCACCCCACAGCATCCCACACTATCCTGTAGCCCAGGGCATCTCCCAGCCCACATAATTCCTCAGCCTAGAGCATCCCACAGCATCTGATATCCCACAGTATCCTCTAGCATCTCACAGCCTCCCACAGCTGAGTGTATCCCATAGCTCACAGCATCCCCCATCCCAGAGCATCCCATACCCACAGCACTCCACATCCTACAGGATCCCAGGGCTGCTCCCCATGAGGGCTGGGGTCTCTCTACTTGCTCCCGCAGCTCAGGGTTGCCGGCAGCACCACGAGCCCCATCTGTCCCTGCAGCGCTGCCCTGACGTCAAGGCTCTGCCAAGTTCAAGGTCACCTCTCCCGCAGGGCTGCGGCCCCGAGGGGACACTGCCTGCCGGGCTGCTCGCGGCGTCCCACACACACACACTGGGCTCCCGGCCGCCGCTCCCTGATTTATTTATCCGTGCGTGTGCCTGCTCTCTCCTGGCAGGCACGTTTGCAGAACGGGCGATTACTTACGCCCTAGTTGGGCCTGCCTGCCCGCTGCCCGCCCGCTGCCCGCTGCCCGCCCGCTGCCTGCTGCCTGCCTGCCCGCTGCCCTGGGATTTTGTCTCTCTCCAGGCTGCGGTGTAATAAGGGAGGTAATTAAGTGTAAAAGGCAGGAGGAGGGAGGGCTGGGAGGGGGGAGCAGCCCGGGCTCCTTTCGGAGGCAGGGGACTGCGATAATGTATGGTAATAACCGCAGCCAGCCCTGCCGAGCTGATAGCGCTGACGGCAGCGCCTGGGCCCCCCCAAACCTGCCCCCACCACTGTGGGGAGGGGGAGTAGCGCCAGAAGAAAGGCTCAGCCTTCCTCCATCGGGTTTGTGCCTTCCTGAGCAGCTGTATGGAAATAATTCCCATCGGAGGCAATTGTTTCCCCGACAAGAGGGAGGGGGCTGCGGGGGTACTGTGGGTGAGGGGTTTTGGGGGCTCCCAAGGGCAGGATCGTCCTCTTGAGGGGCAGGAGGAGAGAGGTCAAGTCCCTACTCCAGCTCCCAGCCTACCCACAAGGGACATATCCTGCTACTGGAATGAGACAAGCTGCCCTGCGGTGCCCCCACATCTCCCACTGGTCCTCAGCTCCCCCATCCTCCACGGATCCTAGACACAGGCTGTGGGGTCAGCCGGGATCTGCCAGAGGATGCCCAGCAGTGCCAGGAGGCAGAGCCCTCACTCCTGCCCCCTCTGCTGCCTCAGCTGCAGGACGCCCGCCACTGCCAGCCTGGGGGGCTGCTGGCCATTAGCTATTCCAATCCCGTCCCTCCCAGAGGCGCCCGGGTCGCAGCCGGAGCCCCGAAGTGGCTCCAGTCCGTGGTCTGGTGCTGCCGCCGGCGCAGGGAGCAGATGCCAGACAAAGGGCCAGGGACAAAGGCCCGGCTGCCTCGTGCCCCAGGGAAGGGGCGCAGGCGCGTGCAGGGCACGGGTGCTGTCCCACCCCGGGGCTGCCGCTGCCATGACCCCTGTGCCTGCCATGCCCCAGTGTCCGCCTGGCCCCCGTCCTGGCTGGCATGGCTGGGGCACGGTTACCCAACATGGGTGGGCCAACCCTGGCACTGGTGCTGTGCCACCCCTGCCTTGGGCACTGTGCCCGCACTGCTGTGGTGTGAGGCTCTGCTGTGGCCCCACTCCAGCTCTGTCCATCTTGAGTTGCAGCGGGGCTCAATGGGGTGCAGGGGGGCCACAGGGCTACGGGGAGTGAGCAGAAAGCATGGATGGGAGCACAGCAGAGGGTGGCAAATATCACACATGTCGCTCCACTCCCACTGTGCCTCAGTTTCCCCAGCTGCTATTGGGGGCCTAGTGAATGTTTTGTGTTCCCCCACCATCCCCCTCCCCATGGGTGCCTTTGTCCCCACTCCCCCCAGCTGGCTGCAAAGCCCCTGTCTGGGGGCAGCTGCCACACCACAGGGCCTGGGATACCACCGGTGCTGCTGGGTGCAGCTGGGGCTGTGCCCACCCACAGAGTCCAGGGGGGCTTTAGGGCACAATGCCAAACGGTGCCAGACCCCCCAGGAGAAGAGACAGGACATGGCCCCAATTGAGAGGTACCCAGGTGGGGGGCACTGGCACAGACAGCCCCCTCAACATGGGGGTTTGTGGGCAGCAGGGAGGCAGAGGGCTGAGTAAAACACCTTCTATTGCTTTCACATGGTGGGAACACCCCGTGCTCTGGCTGGGGACAAAGCCCTGGAGATGCTGCTCACTGGCAGAGCCCATCAGGGAGCTGTTGTCTGCAGCTGTTCCAGTCCCGGTGCTGCTTCCCAGCCAGCCAGCCTCGCTGATTTTGGGGGTTCATCCTGGCAAGAGTGGCGATCTTGGGGCGTCCGCCCCACTCATGCTGGGCACTGCAGGCTGCAGTAGTCAGCAGATTTGAAAAGGCCGTAGACGTTGACAAGGGGGAACATGAGCAGTGCCCCGAGGAGGGAGCCCAGCTGCTCCAGCACCCCGTACCACACCAGCGCGCTGTGGCTGCGGCTCCGCAGGATCACCCCGGCCATCACCTTCATGTAGGACAGCGTCCCGGTGAACAGCACCCAGGAGAGGACCTGGTGGCACAGGTGGAAAAGCTGTCAGAGCCAGAGCTTCCCCTCTTTGTGGGGACATCGTGGTGAGGCCAGGTCCGGGTGTGGCGTCAAAGACCTCCCTGAGTGAGAGGGACACCAAGACTTACGATGATGGCATCGCCCCACTGGGACTGCTGGAGGAGTGGGCAGGGGCTCATCACTGCGATGGCCATGTTGTAGGCACCAAAGCCTGTCCCTGCCAAGGTGAGGATGACCATCAGGGTCAGGGACCTGAAAGGGACATGAGAGTGTCACTGGAGAACACTACCTGTCCCTGGTGAGCAGCACAGGCACGTAGCGCATTCCGGCTCCTTGCTGGCTCCATCCTTCTTTCCTGGGGTATCCGTGCTGCCTGTGGGGACCCCACAGGCCTTCTCCCAGCCAGTGCCTGCACCCCCAACCCTTGCGAAGTAGGGGCCACTCTTGGGACAGAAGCCCCTGATGTGCACCCTGCTGCAACCGCCAGGGCCCTGCAACTCACCTGCTGGGCAGAAACATGGCCACGACACAGGCCAGGGGGTTGGCCACGGAGCTGAGCGTGGCTGCCAGGTGGTAGGTGGTGTGTCCGTAGGGCAGGCAGGAGTAGGACTGCACGGACGGCAGGACCCCGTTTGTCAGGGCACTCACCCAGGCGATGAGGAGGTAGATGAGGGTGAGCTGGGTCAGGGAGTAAGAGACCTTCTGTGGCAGGATGTCCACAGGTCCCTTGGGATCCTTTGGGCACGAGCAGCCTCTGCTCAGCTGCAAGTCAGCTCCCTCATCAAGGATCTGATCAAATGAGTTCAGCACAATGTTGCTTGGAAAGAGGTGCTGCTGAGAGAGCTCCCACACCTTGGGCTGCCGGGTGAGGAAGAAGAAGGCCAGCAAGCAGATCAACATCATTGCAGTCATGAGCAGGAAAAAGATGAGGGTGGAGAAGTTGGGTGGGAGGTAGTGGGTCTCCAGCTGGAAGATGGTGCTCTCTGTAGTCTCACTGCCAGTGGTGATGTTGCTGGTGATGTTGTTGGTGATGTAGCTGACATTGGTGCAGCTGGAGATACCAGAGCCCTGGCCCAGGGCAATGAGAGCAGGGATCAGCCCACTTAGCCCTTCGCCTATGAAGAAGGTACTCGTGTACTGGGGCTGCAGCTGCATCATGAAGGGCAGGAAGGTGACAGAGGAGGTGCAGTCCACCAGGGCCAGGAAGAAGGTAAGGATCAGGAAGGCGATGCTGTGGGATGTCCCAGCAATGAGGGATGTGTGGCTCCAGAGGAAAGCCAGGAGCAAGCAGGCCATGACACCCACAGACACGATTGCATAGATCACAGCCACCTCCTTCAGCAAGCCGGGCCGAAAGCGGTTCATGAGGGTAACAAAGAGTGGTCCCACGTTGGCCATCTGGATGATGATGGTGATGTAGGAGGGGAGGTACCACTGCTCTGGCAGCACCGTCACCAGTAGTGGCACCTCCACCCACAGCCCGTTGATGGCCACCCAGGAGCCCGTGCCAAAGGCACAGGCCAGCAGGTGGGTGAGCAGTGCCATGGCTCAGGGCTGGGTGCCTGGGCCTGGGAGTGACGCTGCTGTGCTGTGGGAAGAGATTTGGTGAGCGGTGAGGCGAGATCTGACCCTTCCAGATCCTGGCCCTGTCCTCCCGTGACAGCAGAACGGCTTCCCTCGTACGTGCCGTAGGGGTGTGGGACCCACAGCCCAACCCAGCCCGACCTTGCCCTCTGCAAACCCTGTGGACCCCTTTGCCCCCTTCAAGTGATGACACCATGTCCTCCTGCCCTGGGTGTGGATCCTGATGAGCTTCACCTGGACTCATCCCGGAGGGCTGAGGTTCGGCAGCAGCAGGTGCGGTACCCAGGAGGGCATTGAACCTGTGCCAGCTCACGTTGCAGCTCTGTGCAGCCTGGAAGGGCTCGGCACAGCCGGGTGCAGGGTGAAGAGGGCTCTCACCTGGGGTCTGAGTGGCCCGGGCAGCTGCTCTGCTGGGAATGGACGCCTCGTACCTCCCACTGCATCTGCAGGGCAGGACCGGTGCGGCGCCCGTCCCCTCCCAGCCGGGACCCGCGCGATCCCGTCACGCTCCGGTGGCCGCGGGAGACAGGCCCCGGCGGCGCAACCTGCAGCCCAGCCTCTGCCCGTGCCAACAGGCTGAGTCAGCTGGGATCCCGGCACATCCCTTGCCTACTCCCATCCCGCTCCGGGGAGGAACTCTCACGTCCCACGCCCGTACGTTCCATGCCCCCCGCGGTCCCGCGGAGCCGTCTCCAGCCCTCTCCCGGGCCGTTGAGGCCGTCAGAGGAAACTCACGTCTCACGGGGCTGAGCCCGGCGAGCACAACGACCCACCCATGGCCCCGGCCCCGCGGGGAGGCTTTGGGCTTGCAGCAGGAGCCAGGAAGGAAACGAGCTCCGGTCTGACCGGTCCCTCGGCAGTCGCCCAAGGGTAACTCACTGCGGTTTGAGGAACCGGCAGCACCACGCGGCCGGGAGCCAGTCCTGGCTGCCGGAGCAGTGACGTGAGGCGGGCGCGTCACCACCTCCGGATGCGGACGGGTGATAGCCTGGCTCTGCTCTGCTCTTCGTCTTGGTCCCAGCTGGCAGAGTCCCCAGCTCAGGGGGGTTATTATTCATGCCGGTGTCCTGGACTTTGTCCTTGTCCCCGCCTGAACTGCGTCCCACTTATCACAGACTCTTCTTGCAGGCGCAGGTGTCACCCGGTGACGGTTCCTGTCCCCATCGGGATCTCTGCAGGGTCACGGGTTGGCATGGGGCGCTGGAGAACCTCCGAATGTGGCAGCTGTCCCACCTCGGGACGCTTCGGGGATCAAGCCGGGGGTCAGCGGATGAACCATTTGCACGGGCCGGGAGGTGACACGGGTGAGGAGACAGACCCCCGGTCTACCCCAGCAGCAACGCCCCCTCTCCCATCCCAGGACCCACCGCCCCAGGATGCCTCATGGCAGCTCTTCCCACAGCACCCACCGGGTGTCGCTGGGAGAGCAGGCTGCAGCCCTGCAAAATCTGAGGCTGCCTTCCTTCTCCGTCTGCTTCGCTGCCTGCTTCCCTGCCCTACCTGTCTGCAGTGCCCGTACCTGTCCCTGTCCCTCCAGGGGAATACAGTCTGCTCCTCCACCCTCCCCTGCACCTGTGGGAACACCCATGGTAGCCAGGACCGTTGGATGTAGTGGGGACAAGGATGTCTCTTGTCCCCGGGGCTGCAGGGACGCTGGGTGACAGTGGCGGGGGCATGGTCACACTTTGAGGTACTGCTGTGATTTAATCCCAGCAGGCAGCTCAGCCCCCTTCAGCCGCTCACTCACACACATACCCCCGATGGGATGGGATACAAAATGGGAAAACATAAAATGGTTAAAGGGACTAAAATGACAAATTTAGATAAAATCAGTTTAATAGGAAAAGCAAGAATATCCTATAATCCGGGGTATCCCGGGGTGGGGGCGGGAGGGGGAGGGGCAGAGCTGTCCCCTCCACGTCCCCTCCCAATTTCTATGCACCCCAGCGCTCTCACTCGCTGGTGGGGCAGCCGGGGGAGCAGAAAAGTCCTTGGGGCTCAGTGAGCATGGCTCAGCCATGATCAGACACTTCTGGGTTATCAGCACTGCTTTCAGCACAACTCCAAAACAATTCCTCACTGGCACCTATGACAAAATGACCTCTATCCCAGTCAAACCAGTAGAGGACCCCAGGGGACCTGGAAGGTGGGGAAGGGAGCTTGGAGTGGGCGCGGGGCAGCGGAGGTCATTGCGTGTCCATGGATATGGGGACAGGGAGGGGACGGCAATTGTCCTGCGTTTAATTTGTCGGCACAAAGAGGCGGCTCAGCCGGCAGCCAGACCCCTCCCAAGGGCAAATGGCTACGGGGCAGAGGCAGTTCGAGGGGCTGCTGGGTGTGGGACCCCCGTGTTGTCCCTTCACGCTACTCACCCAAATCCAGCCGACGCGTGCTGCCTGCCCTGCCTGTGCCTTCTCCGCCCCCTGCCCGCCCCGCAGCTGAACTCCCGGCCCCCCGGCAGATGCGAGTGAAGGTCCCGGAGCAGATGGCAACATTTGGTAGCCGAGTGGTCCCTGCCTGCGGGACTTTGCTGGGCTCTGATGACCGCCCCTCCAGGAAGCCCCCTCCTCACCCAGCCAGGGCTGGGGAGCCAATCCCAACCGCAGCCAGCACATGCCAGGGCATGCAGCAGGGATCCCCAGGGTGGGCACACTGCCCATGCCATGGGGGTGACAGGGTGGCAGGAGGAAAAAGCGGCAGCCCAGAAAAGCAGGGCTTTGAGCTCAGCCCAAGTGAGACCCATCCCCTAATATCTTCTTCCATGTGTGAGCAGTGGGGATGGTCTGCCTGGGTAGAGGGGTGGCTGCTGCCCCATTGCTGAGGGACAAGGGGACCCCCTCACTCCAGGGACTACTGGCCATCCTGTTTGAGAGGGTATGACCCCCAGACTTGGGGACCTGCTGGCGGGTCTCAGCCCCGACCCTGGCAGGCCCAGCCCTATTTGCATTTCATTTCCATGTGAAAGGAGCAGGTCAAGTTGAAAGTGGAGAGGCTGGTGGAGGGGGGAAGCCGGGAAGGGGCCGCTGCCGGACGTGAGACCCCAACAAAAGGGCCGGATCCCCAGGGCCCAGTGCTCGCCTGGCCACGGGCTGCGGCCACGGCCCCACGGCAGCCGCCATCTGCAGGTCTGTGCCGCCGCCACCGGCCAGACAAAGGCCCCGTGCCCAGCGTGTCCCCATCTGTCACCTCCCTTCGCCCCGGACCCCTGAGCAGAGGCCAAGTGTGAACATCCGGGTGCAGGCAGCATCATTCCCTCTGCTCGCAGGGAATGGGGTATGCTGGGTGCAGCAGGTGCCTCCCATTCTGTCCCCATGCTCCTTCTGGAGCGGCTCCGTAGAGCTCTTGCTGGGGAAACTGAGGCAGGAACAGGTGGTGGCCTATCCTGGGTCGGGGCATGGCAACGGGCTGGAATAAAACACTAGGAGTTAACACCCAAGATGAAGGGGCTGGGGACTTCTCAGCTCTGGGGGTGTCTCTGCGTGAGGGTGCCCACACTGCTGAGCCCCAGCCCTGCGGCTCGGCAGGTGTTGCCAGGCACCCGTAGCTGCCTCCACCCAGCACTTCCAGGGGGGGAATTGGCCGCTGAGTTTGTTTTCTACTCCTTGGCAGCTTAATTTAGCATGCAGGAGGTCCTGGCAGTGGCACGAGGGTGTCTGTAGACGGCGAGAGCAAAGGCACTGCCAGCGCCTGATTGTCCCTCTGTTCACAAACACCGTCCATGTGTTCCTGGAGCAGCGGTGGGGATGCTGCACCGGTGCTGGGGGAGCACTCCGGCAGGAGGCTGCCCTCCAGAGCATGGCCCGGGATGCTCCTGGGGAGGGCGAGGCTCGGGGCGCTGCCTGGATCCAACGCCCCGCTCCAACGGGCCAGACGTGCCCCGGCAGCTCCTGCAGCCTCCTGCCTGCACCCGCACAGCCTCGGCGCCCGTGGGGGGACGCAGCCTGCGGGCTCTGCCCTCGCCTACCAACTGGGATTTTCCAGCTGAGCCCGTTGTGCGAATCTGGGCTCCGGGCAGCCCTCTGGCTTCCAGACTGTGTGCTTCCCTTGGCCCTTCTCTCTTCACCAGCTCCTTGTCTTGCTCCAGGAGCCGTTTGAACAATGCAGGGCTGTAATTAAGCTCCATAGCTTGAGCCAAATGCTCGATCCCTCTGTGCAGAGCTGAACGGAGATGCCTGTACCGTGGGCAGGAGTCACCCTGCTGCTGGGTTCAGGCCAGGAGTTCCAGGTGGCTGCAGGCTTGGTGACCCTGTTCCAGTCTGTCACCTCCCTTCCTACTATCCAGTTTATTTTTCTACATTTTGGAATTTATTGCTGCTGGGTACATGGGGAAACAAAGTGAGGTTACCAAATCAGAGCAGGCCCTGCCAACTGGCCATACCACCGATATGAGGGAATCTGGGTGCCCACAGGGAGGCTGGGAATTTCCCCTGTGTCCCTGAAGCCCTAACCCAGCACCAGGACCTTCTGCCCACAGCAAGCACTGACATCCAGAAGCATTTTGGCTTTGTCACTGTGAGCACCTGGGGCATCCAGGGTGCCCGGCTGGCACTGCGAACTGAACCGGCACCCGGGATGTCAGCGGGCACCGTCACACTGCGTGACGCAGCCTGGCGTGGAGGAATGCCCCGTGGTTTGGATCCCGTGTGAGCGCTGAGTTGCCTCGGAGGGCGTCCTCGCCTGGCGCTGACTCAGCGGCAGCCGCCGCACGCAGAACCGCTCCAGCACGCTCCCGCTGCCGTCACGGGGAGACGGGGAGGACTGGCTGGGGAGCAGAAGCTCTGGGGACATCAGGACACCATTGGGACGCCCCCAGAAAGAGAGCAGGGAGAAGAAGTGTGGCAGCTGATCCGTGCTGAGGAGGCTCCCGCATCGCAGGGCTGATCCAGGTGGGTGGCAGAGTGGTGCTGGCCCCGTGCTGGTCCAGTCTCAGCAGAATGGGGCTGGTTGAGCTGGTGAAGGGGTCACAACCGTGTACCTCTAGAGCAGCTCCTCCAGGCAGGAGGTGACCTGGGGTACCATGTGAGCCTGGCTGGACTGCCCACCCCAGGAGGAAGAGGAGCTGGGGCCACACTGGGCAATGCCCAGAGCTCAGATCCCCGCACTCCAACTGGGTTTGGGCCATGGGATTGTGTTGCCGTGTTTTTGGGGCTGTTCAGAGGGCAGCTCGGCTCAGCTCAGCTTGGCTCAGCGCAGCCCAGCTCGGCGTGGCTGTGCCAGCAGTGGCTCAGCACTGCAGGAATGTGGAGCAGCAGGTTGTGCCCGGCCAGGCTGTCCGTGCTGGGGAGGGGACCCCACGCTGGCCACTGGCGGCTGTGCTGGGGCTCCCGTGCCCTTGTCCCTGCACTTGGATTGCCATCTCCTCTGTGGCCTGGCTGAGTGTCTGGTACAAGGCTGAGAGCCAGTGCCTGACATGAGGACATATTCCCTGCTTTGCCTTGCCTGGGGGACACTTTGGCACCCCTGTGCCGAACCGGGGAGCCCTCCCTGTGCCGGGCACAGGTACAAGGGCACTGAGGCTGGCCATTGGCACAGGGGCTGGGCAGCTCTGGACCCGAGGAGTCGGGCAGAGGGGTGTAGAAAGCTGCCCCAGGGAGGAGGCAGGAGGATCTGTGTCGGTGCTGGGACCGTTCCCAGCTGTCGCCATGCCTGGCCGCCCCCCTGCAGACATTTTCCAGGTCAGGAGGCAGCATGTCCCCCCAGGCAGGGGACAAGGATGGGGAGAGGGGCAGCCAGCCTCCCCCCATGGCCACTCGTCTGTCACAGCATGTCAGGGGGATGCACAGTGTACTGTGCAGGGATCCTGCTGAGGTCCAGATTCTGGGGAATCTGGCATCCGTGGGCTGGCAGGGGGACAGGGAGGAGCAGACATGGCTCAGCTGTGGCTCAGGGTGCCGGGACTGGCTCCTGCCGCCGGTGGTCAGTGCTGGGACAGGCGCTGGGCTGCTCCCAGGAAGTTTGTGCACGCAGGTGAGCGGTGACGGTGGCAGCTGCCTGCTCGGGGCTGCCACGGGAGCAAGTGAGGCCACAGCACACCGGCCCCTACCCTGCACACCACTGCACCTGGTGAGTGCTGGGGCTTGCTGCCACGTCCTCGGGCTCATCAGTGCCCCAAATCGGGACCCTCAGGAGGAATCTTAGAGCAGCTTGGGAAAGGGGTTGGGGGAGGGGGTCTGACCCACATCTGCTCCTGTGTGCCCTGCCACTGCTGAGCCCCTCTGGATATTGGGGCTACTCTGGATGTGTCCACCTCTGTTCAGGGGGTTGCAGAAGGGTGTAGGGCTCGTTTGGGTGCCCTCCTCCTTTTTTTTCTCTGTGGGCGGGCTGGTGCTCTGCGCGACCGTTGCGGCGACTGCGCTTGTTGGGGTTGGCAGGGACCCAAGGACACGGGGTGCACAGGGCCTCACGCTGCCCCGAGCATACCGCGGCCGGGGAAGCAGGAGTGGAAACCCCCGTGTACTCCACGTGCTTTCCAAGAAACTCCAGGATAAGAGCAGGGAGCCTGGGAGCAGCCCTGGAGCTTTCGAGAGGGCTGAGAGCTGAGGGAACAGCAGAGTGAGTGGAGCACCGGATCCACCAGCCCGGCAGGGTGGTAGGTGATGGAACCCTGGGGATGGGGGATGCACGCCTGGGAGCAGACAATGCACCCCCGGTCACGGGTGATGCAAGGATGTCAATGAGGCACCCCTGGGAGCAATCAGTGCTCCCCTGGGAGTGGGTGATGCACGCCTGGGTGAAGGAAAAGCCCCCCTGCATGTGGGCAGTGCACCCCTGAGCGTGGACGATGAGCACACGCAGTGCCCCCCTTGATGCGGGCGATGCACCCCCAGCCCCTGCGCAGGGCATCAGTGAGGGGTGCTTGGCTCTCTCCACCCCCACTCTCTCCCCAGGGTGCTCCTCCGGGACCGGGGCTCCCTCCCCGGCGGCGCCATTGGCCCCGGTGCGGTTTGAAGCAGGCGTGCGGCGCGGATTGGCCGGGGGACTTGTCGGGGAGGCTCGGCGGCGGCGGAGGCGTGGTGACCGCCTTCAAATAGGCAGCCCGGAGCCGGGGGCGCAGCGAGTGCGGTACCGCACGGCCTGGGCTGTCTTTGTCTGCCGTGGGGCCGGGGCGCGGGCAGGGGCAGCATCGCCGCCGCTCCCACTCCGGCCCCGCTCTCACTGCGGCCCCTCTTTGCAGCCGACGGCACCTGAGCCCCTCGCTGCCCGTGGCGGCCGCCCACCCGTGTCCCGTGTCCCGGCACGGAGGATGCCCGTCGAGGCGCTGCAAGCCGGTGACACCATGAAGGGGGTGACGGTGACGGCGCCTTTCACCTCGGCCATGCCCGTCCGTATCCTCCGCAAAGGGCCCGCGTATTTCCGCCGGCACGCCGAGCCGGGGGCCGGGAAGCCCAGCGCAGTGGAGAGGCTGGAGGCCGACAAGGCCAAGTACGTGAAGAGCCAGAAGGTCGCCAGCACCAAGCAGGAACCGGTGAAGCCACTGCTGCTCAAGCAGCCCCTGTTCACCCCCGGGGTGCGCCGGGCTGTGCTCACCCCCAGCCGCAGGGCACCCCCGGGGCCACGCCGCGCGGATGCTGCCAGCCCGAAGACCTCCCTTGACCTGGAGATCCTCAACAACCTCATCAACCTCTGTGACAGCCCCTTCCCTAAGGCGGAGAGCCCGCTGGGCAGGGAGTGCAGGTGGCGGGCGGAAGCGCCAGCGGTGGAGGCGGCCGTCAAGCCACCGGAGAGCCCGGCCACCACCAAGCCCCCCGGCAGCGTGGCCGTGCGGAGGGTGGACGTCCGTCCCTGTGGAGCTCCGGGGAGCCCAGTGACACCTCTGCCTGCATCCCCCCTCCCAGGTGGGCTGCCTGTGACCCCGTCCCGGAGCTCGCCCGCCCGCCCCGAGAGCGCCCGCCGGCAGCCGCTGCTGCACCGCTCCAAGTCGGACCTGAGCGATCGGCTCTCGCGGGCCACCGCCGACCTGGAGCGCTTCTTCAACTACTGTGGCCTCGACCCCGAGGAGATGCAGGACGTGGGGGCCGAGCGCTTCGCCCGCGCCAGCTCCGACATCGTGTCCCTCAAGTTCCACAGCGTGAGCACGGCCAGCTCGGAGGGCGGCCGCTCGCCACCCAGCGCTGCCACGCCGGAGGGACGGCCGGCGGAGCGCGTCCCCTACGGCATCTCCATCATCGAGCGCAATGCCCGCGTCATCAAGTGGCTCTACGGGCTGCGCCAGGCCAGGGAGCCCCAGCAGGTGTCGGATGTGTAGCAGTGCTGGGGTGGGCACTGGGGATGGGTCGCTCATAAGAGGGCAATGCTGGATGGGGACAAAGCACAGGAGGAGCAGGGACCTCTTGGCGGTGACAGCGCCCTTGAACTCGGCCCTGCTGTGCCACAGCATCCCTGGCCTGATGTGGTGGCCAGGGGTCCGTTGTCAGACCCCTGTGCCAGCACTGGAGAGCCAGCTCCCTTCCAGCCTGAAGGCAGAGGACACGTGTCCCTGGGTGTGTGGCTGGTCCTCAACACCCACAGGGCCTCATGTGTGGCTGCCCTGCCTGCACTGCTGGCGGCTCCTGCCTGTCCTGCTCCTCACCAGCACCCCGGGGTGGGGTGCAAAGGGCTGGTTCCCCCCTGGATGGAGCAGGGACACCGCACTGGTGAGGGAGATGCCCCCTTGCAGCCACCATGGAAGGGGTCCCACTGCCTGGAGTGGTGGCCACATCCTGGTGGTCCCATCTTACTGCTGAAGAAAAGCCTGGTGCTTTGAGGGGTGAGGGGGAAACCTGACCCCCTCCTTCAAGCTGCCCAGGGCTGTGTGTCTGTGTGTGTGAGTGTCTGTGGGTGCCTGTGTTCCCCTCCCCAGCTGCCAATGGGCACAAAGTCCCCTCCACCATGCTGGGCCTGGTATTTATGAAGACAACAGTTCCTCTTTTCTACTCTTTTTCTTATGTTTGATCTGTAAATAATAATTATTACAATGCAGCCAGTTTTATTAAATGCCTGTGTTTTGGAGGCTGTGTGTTGTCTCTTGGGGCGGTGGAGGTTGGGATGGGACAGGGCCTCTCGAGGTGCCTGTAGCTCTGCAGGGCTGTGGGTGCTGTGTGGATGGGTGCTGGAAGGGAGTCGTGGGTTCCACGCTTCAGTGTGCCAGCGCGGGGCCCGGCGGGCACGGCAGGGCGGTGGGTGGATCTGGCAGGTCCCGGCAGAGCCCCAGCTGCTGGGATTCCCCTCTGTGCCATGCACCCTCCCCTGCCTCCTTCCCTCCTCCTGCAAGGCTGGGCCAGGTCCTGGCTCTCCAAGAACTGGGAGATGGGGGCGGCAGTAGCAGAGAGCTCCCGGGTGGGAGGGATGAAAGTTGGTGCAGGGGGCGCTTTGAAGATGAAAAGGGCCCGTGTGTTCTCCCAGGTCAGCCTTGCATGGCACCGCAGCCCTCCCGGCACCTCGGGTGCCACCTGTGCTCCTGGTGTGTCCCATGCAGGCAGGTGTCTGCTGGGGAAGGTGACATCAAAGCCACCAGCAAGCACCTGCACCCAGGGACCCTACCTGGCCACTGTCTCCCTGGGTGCCAGCCCCCTCAGCAGCTGCTGGGGAAGGCAGCACCATGGGCCTCTTGCCTGGGGCTTCCATCCAGCACTTGGGGTCCCCAGAAAAGCTGTCATAAAGAAGAATTTACCACCCCAGCTTGGTTCTTGCCCTGTTGTGTGTCCACCCAGATCCCCTGCTTGGGCTACAGGATCCATCTGACTCCTGCTGGGGTATTGTCAAGTCCAGCTGCCAGGAATGTGGAGGGCAGGACGTGGTGTCAGGACGTGGTGACAGGACACGGTGACAGGACATGGGGATGGCATGTGGCTGTGAGTCAGGCTGATGAAGTGCTCTGGGGAGGACATTCACACCCAGGGGATCCTTAATGATGCCACATGGGGCACTGGGTGCCTCCCCAAGGAAAACACCCCAGAAACCACCGGGTGACAGGGACCCTGGGCACTTGCCTGGGGACTGGCTTTGCCCTTGGGGAAATCTCTGAGAGAACCAGATCCTTGCTGATGGCTGGGACCAGCTGTCCTGCTGGATTCCTCAGCATGGTGTGTCCCAGGGCTTGGTCTAAATTTGTTGCTATTGCTAAGGAGAAGTGTGGGGTGGGCCACAAGTCCCCAGCCAGGCAAGGGCTGAGCAGCCACATGTCCCTCAGGAGCTGTCAGCCCTTGGTGTGGCTCCAGTGTCCCATGCCCTGCAGGAACGGGACCTGCCATGGCCATCCACAGCCCTGTGTGCTCATGATCCTGTGCATGCAGGATGTGTGCGTGTCTGTGTGTCCATGTCCATGTTTGTGAGCAGCATTTCGATGTGCACACACAGATGCACACACAGCAGCCTTGTTCCCGAACCAGGAGTCTCCATCTGACTCCCACCCATGGGACTGCCAGCATGAAACCCCAGCACAGACGTGTTCAGACACACGTGTCCCCCCCAGAATGCCCCTCCCCCTCGGCTCCCCCCTCCTCCCGCCCGGTTGCACGGCCCCGCTGGGGACAGCAGGACAGCCCCATGCTCCCTATCGCTTTCCCTGGCAGCTGCTTCCCGGTGGCTCCGGTTTCTTGGGGAGCACAGCTGAGCCCATCAGTTATTTCCAGGGAGGAGGGACAGCCGGGGAAATGTCCATCACCCTCACCCTCTGTGCCGAGATTCCCCACGGGTGCCCCATGTGCAGGCAGGAGGTGCAGGCAGGCAGCCAGGACAGAAGGAAAACCGGCAGCACCCCCCCCCGTGTTTTCCATTTTTTAATTATTCCCCACTGATGAGCATCTTCTGGAAGCGCCAACAACGTCACGTGCTTTAATCAGTGTTAATTAGCGGGTGCCTCGGGACAGTGATGAGGGCAGGCAGCAGGAGCCCCCCCCCCACTGCTGCGTGCACAGCCGGTGTCGGTGCCAGCACCCACCACCTCCCGCCTCCCAGCCCCTTTAACCCACAGCCCCCTCCCCACCCACGACCCCCCAGCCCCTTCGTGCCAATCCTGGGGCCTTGCCAGCTCCTGCCAGCGCAGTGTCTGCTCCCAGCAAGCGCCTTCCAGAACTGGGCCACTGGCCGTCCTAGGACTGGTCCCCACGAAGGTCTCCAAGGACACCCCCTGCTCTTCCTGTCCTCTCTGAGAGCTGGAGAAATGCAGCTCCATCCCGTGAGGAGCAGTGCCTGTCTTGCCAACATGGGGACAGTGGCTCAGGCCATGCTTGGAAGGGGACAGCTTGTGGCCCTCTGCATGGCTATATCTGGATAAAAGGGGAAGAAGGGACATCACCAGCTCCCATGCTTTATCAGGACTCCTGTCCCACCCAGCTCCTCTGATCCTGCAGGAAAGTGGGATGGTGAGGGATTTACAATATCCAAAACCAGTGAAAAGGCAAAGCCCCCATCATGTCTGGGGTTCCTCTGAAAGCACATGGTTCCAGGGGTTCTCAGAGCCCCATCCCTGGGGGGATCTCGGAGCCCTGTCCCCGAGACAAAACCCTGAGGCCCAGCAGAAATTTGGGGAGAGAAGCCGAGGTGAGATCAGGGGGTTTCCATATGCTGGAGCCCACTTTGGCAGGCCTGGCTTTGTCCCACTCCAGCTCCTGCAGCTCCAGCTTCTGCAGCGCCCTTCACCCCTGCCCACGGTTCCTCCAGCATGGCCACCGCAGACTTCTGAAAAACGGGATAAACAAGAATAAAAAAATATAATTCACGGCAAAAGTTCCCTGCAGCAGCTGGGGCATCTCAGCCGCCCCCAGGCATCCCTTGTCCCGGACTCCTGTCTCAGTGCTCCTGGCTGGGGCAGGTTAGAAGCTGGCGGGCCGGATCAGCATGCGGGTGCCCTTCAGGGAGTAGCTGGGCCCCTGGAAGTGGTGCCAGCGGATGCCGTTGAGCTTGCGGATGTTGTTCCGGGCCGGGTAGTAGATGCCATTCAGGTTGGAGAGGCCACAGGCATCAAACCACCATCCTGTGGGAAGGGAGCAGGGCAGGAGGGTGACATCGCAGCCTGGAAGCCACGGCTGCTGCGTGGGGTGCTGCTCCACTCACCTCCCGAGAGCATCTGGGCACACTTGCAGAGACAGTTGTCGTTGTCGGCGTCACGGGTGCTGAATCGGGTGCCCTGCAGTGCCAGGCCGCTCTGCTGCCCAGCCGTGCCACTGTAGTCCTGCAGCGACAGCCTGTGCCCAGCAGGAACACAGCCACTGTCACTGCTGGCTGCCAGGGGCTCAGGGCACTGCTCAGGGCTGCCGTGAGCTGAACGCAGCACAGAGGGATGTGGGCAGGGATCCTGCAGTTCCAGCTTGGCTTCCTGTCCTTGGTCCCCAAGAGTGGAGGTTGTGGTATGCTGGGGCAGAGAGGACCCCCAAGTCTCCTCCAGTCCTCTTGCTGGGGGTCAGCTTGGTGCTTGCATGGGATGGATGGTGCAGGGGATGCCTGGGGTCTGGTTCCACCTCCAGCCCAGCAGAGAAGACCCCCAGCTGCTTTCCACCCTCCTGCCCATGGCCAGGAGCACATGGTCATGGCAAGCTGAGCATTAGGAGCACAGCATCCACCCCCAGCCTGGGGATGCCCAGCATTCTTGGGAATGCCTGGTGGCCACAGCTGTGTCACCTCCCTTGCCCAAACAAACAGCCTCAGTGCAAGTGCCCAAGTTGCTCCCACTGGAATGGCAAATCCTTGATGCAATTTTATACAAAATACTGCCTTGATGCAATTTTATACATTAAGAATCTCCTTCTCAGGGAGAGGTGGAAGTGTCACAGCAATATGCCTGGCACCTGGCATCATAACTACACCAGGACAACCCAGTGAAGGCCCAGGTGATCCTGCACCTCCCTAGGGGCACCACACCCAGCCCTTCCCCCTGGGCACTGCTGCCCTTAGGGCTTGGGGACAGTCACAGATGGGGAGTGCTGGCTGTTCCCACAGTCCTCTCGCCTACCTGTAAAACTGCTGCTCACTCCCCAGCTGGAATTTCCCGTAGTGGGCATACACCTGGCCGCCCTCCCAGTCCTGCAGCTCCACCCGCAGGGCGTAGGGCACCCGGCTCGTCAGCAGGTGCACGGCCTCGTTCCCCAGCCAGTATTCCCCCGACGCGTCCCCGAAGCCCTGTGGAGCAGCAGGGTGGGTGAGCTCAGGGTGTCTGGGGTGCCCCCAGGGTGTCCCCTCCCCGGCCGTGCACACACCTGCTTGTACTCCCTCCAGTTCCTCTGGAAGCTGAGGCTGCCATTGGCACGAAGCTGGATGATGGTCCAGCCCCCTCGATCCGTCTCCATGTCACAGTATGCCTGCAAAAGGAGTGAGGGCCAGGCTGGGGGTGGCTCGGAGTGGGCGGCCAGGTGCATCCCTGCCAGGCTGGGCAGCTCAGCATGGGTGCCCTGTGGGTGCTAGAACTGGCTGAGGGGCTGTGCCCAGTGCCTGGCTGAGGGGTCTCTCCTCCCTCCATGGCCATGGGCTGGGATCTGCTGCTCATCAGTCAGGATGCCTTTAAAATCAGTTTTATACTCTAGTTTGGAAGGCTGTGCCAGCCCTGCTTTCATCCCATGGGTGCTGCCTTCACCCCTGTGCAGCCCCCAAGACTGGATGGGATGGAGAAACTTCCCGGGGATGTGGCAAGTAACAGGGATCTGCTGTGGGGCTGGTGTGCCCTGGGTGGGCAACACTCCGAGGTGATGCAGGGAAGCCCTCTCTGGACTGTGCTCACCTTTTTGGGCTCGCTGAGGTTGGCAATGTGCAGGGTGTAGATGCCACTGGCATGGATGCCCGCCCGGTGCACCTCGGCACAGTCCTGGAATTGCTGCTCCTGCCCAGATGACATGGCTGTGGCAGAGGGGACAGTGAGAAGGCAGAAATCTTGATGGTCCTGCAGTCTGCCTGGTTTTGCTGCTCTTCTCTGTCCCTTTGGATGCCTTTGTGCTCATGGATTATTTTTTTTTTCCCTCTGAGCAATCCCCTGAGGGCTGGGCAAGCAGCCCTCTGAGCAATCCCCTGTGGCACAGCTGCCAGCCTAACCCCTGGGGGTTTGCCACGGCTGGGAATGGCATCAGGCTATGCACCCACCCCTTGGGGCTCCAAGCTGCTCCTTGGTTGCAATGAGTGGATCCTTTTTTAGTGGAAGGTGTTCCTGCCCACGTCAGGGTGTTGGAATGAGGTGAGCTTTAAGATCCCTTCCAACCCAAACCATTCTACGATTGAATGAGTCTGTGATTTTTGAGGTGAAGTCCCTCAAGCTGAGCAGCCCACAGGGACACCCTGGCACGCTCCTGGGAGGATAAGAAGCTTTCCCACTGCCCCCACTCTGCCTGCATACCCTGCTCACCTCTGCCCTGGGAGACGAGGCGCACCAGGCTCTGGACAGACTGGATGAGCTGGAGCTGCTGGTGCTGGAGCAGGCTGCTGTTGGCACTGGCAGCCAGCAGTGTCTTTTCCATCTCCTCGATGGTGCCGCTCTGCCGGCTCAGCAGCCGCTGCAGCTTCTCCTTCTCGGAGTGGGCCCCCGCCAGCTCCGCCTGCTGCTTCGTTTCCATCTCCAGCACCCGCACCTCCAGGATGCTGGGAGTGGGATGCAGGGGTGATGGGGTGGCAGAGAGGTCCCAGCGTCTCTGCAGGGACCCATTGCTGTCCCCATCCCCTGCTGCACCCCTTGAATTGTACCCTCACTTCTGGGATGTGCCCAGCCACGGGAACCCAAAGCCCAGTGGCCCCAGTGCTGGGGCTGTGCAAGCCCCTAGGGACCACAGCCAGCACCCGGAGGAGTTCAAGCCCCATAAAAGTGCGGTGTGAGGTGGGAGAGACCAGCCTCCCTGTGAGGTCCAAGGGCTGTGGGGGTCCCTGAGCCGCCCCAGCCCCTACTTGTTTCTGTTCTGCAGCTTGTGGATCTCATTGGTCTGCAGCAGCAGCTGCTTCTCCAGCTTGGTGGTGGACAAGGAATTCTCCTGGAGCTGCATCTCGATGCGCCACGTCTGATTCAGCACCTGCCTCGGGAGCAGAGGGGAGTCCTGGCATCAGCAGCCAGAGCCACCCCACAGCCGTGATGTCACCGGGCTGGCTGGTCTGTGGCACACAGCCCTGGTACCTCTGCCACCGGTGCATTGTGTCACCTCAGGGAATCGCTTTTATCTGCAGGCGAACCGTGCCACCCACCAGAGTCTCAGGGTGGTGGGGACGTGGGACACATGAGCCATACCTGGGCCTCCACGTCGGTGAGCTTGCGGCTCTGCTCGGCGCTGCGGTTGAGGAGGGAGCTGCCGATCTCCAGCATGGTGGCGGTCTGGTTCTGCACTGCTGTCTGCTGCAGCTCTGCCATCTCTGGCTTCACGCTGCTCTGGATGTAGCTCTCCAGCTGTGCAGGGAAGTGAGGATGCAGGGGGTCATTTGTGCACCTCTTCGGGTCCTGTCTCAGCATCCCAGCTGAGCCTGGCACCATTGGGCACAGTCCCCAGGCACAGCCCTGTGTCTCCACAAGGCTTGACCCACCCCAGGGCCCTTAGAATCTTATCAGAGGACAGAGAGAGCTGAGCTGCTGCAGGGGAGGCTCCTCAGGCATCGGCTGCCAAGATTCCTGGGCTGTGGTACCAGCTGGGGCCTGGCACGAGCTTCTGTGTGCCCAGGTGTGCTGGCGAGCAGGGACTGATGCCCAGCCAGGGTGGCCAGGCAGAGAGTGGCTGGCACTGGCATCAGCATCAGCTGCCAGCCCCCAATCACTGCTTTCCCAGGGCTGGGGATGAGGGAACACCATCAGCCAGGGAAGGTGGGTGACCGGCACTGGTGCTGCTCCACCACGTGGAAGTACTCGGGGCTGGGAAGAAGCTGGCTGCGAACACAGCTCAGACACAGCCGAGATGAGGCTTCCGCTTTCCCAGCCCGCGGGGGAGCCGCCTTTCCCAAAGGCTTTGCTATTTCTGGCAGCCCCGCCATGAGGTTCCCATTCAGCCCCTCCCCAGGGCGATGGCCTCGGTGGGGGCACGGTCCCTCGGCGGGGGCCGCAGGGAGCGGAAGGGGCCGCGCTGCCGCCCACGCTGGGAAAGCAGCCCCTGAGAGCAGGAGGGACGGGGGCTGCCCAGCTCCCTGCAGCCCACAGATACTGCTGTCCCTGCAGCGCCCAGATCCTGCTCCCTGCCGGAGCTCCTCACTGTGCAGGCAGAGCCCCACATCCCCCTGCATCTTGTGGGGTTATGGACCAGAATCAGCAGGGTTGGGATGCTGCTCCCTGGGCAGTGTCAAAGCAGGCAGTGGTGCTGAGATGTTCTGCACCATGGTGGGAACGCAGTGTGCTGGGATGCCTGGCACTGTGGCAGGCAGGCAGCGGTGCTGGGATGTCTGGCATCGTGAAATACCAGCATGTTCAGCACCATGTTCAGGCAGCAGTGTTGGGATATTCAGTGTGGGAGTGAGGATTGCAGCAGGCCAGGGCACAGGGCTCTGCACTTGTTTGGCATGACGAAATCTGACTGTTCCCTCCTCCTCCGCACCAGGCAGTGGCAAAACCATCACCCCGCAGTGAGCATCCACGTGGGGCAGGAGGGTCCCGGGGCAGGAAGGTCCCAGGGCTGACCATCCCAGCCAGCACTGCCTGCACCCGTTTCCCAGGGGATTTTCTCTCGTAGGAACATGCTCTCAGGGAGGAAGCAGGGAAAGGTCGGAGAGCCGCGTCTGGAAAACATTTCCCCGAGCTGAGGGATTGCTGGAGAGTTTCCCTTTAACCACGTCGTTAATCTTGTTGCTTCACAGGGCTTGGGGAGGCCTTTTCTCCCTCTCAATCTTGCTTTTCACTTTTTTTTCTTTTTTTAAATAAACATATCTGTGAGCTGAGGGCAGAACATACCCATGGAAAAGGTCAAGCTGGCACAGGGAAGGCTGAGAGCCCTGGAGATGGAGCCCTGGATCCTGGCCCCAGCAGCTCCCTGGGAGCTGGAGTGGGGCACAGTGTCCCCAGGCATGTCTGGCATAGGGGACACAAGTGGGACAGGCTCTGTGCCAGGGACAGGGAATCTGGGATCCCTCCTCCTTCATCTCATGGGTGCTGTTGTGAGCTGGGCTCTCCTGGTCTCAGAGACTCATTTCTCCTAAGGGCAGAGCCACTGGGGGAAAAGCTGTACTGCTGTTTTGGTGACCCCAAAACATCACCATGGAGCAGGATGAAACTCAGCCACTTGCTGTCCCCATGCTGGGATCCCATTGCCCACAGCTGGATCATCCTGTGCTGCCTTCTTGCAGCCACATCCCTCCCCTATGTCCCAGTTCCTGTCCTGCCCTGGCATTTCTAAACATTTCACAAGCACTGGCCTAGGGATCCTTGAGTCACAGGTGGGTGGAAAACCCTTGACCTGCTCCCCACACCTCTGCACACATCCCAGGGTAAGCAGCATCAGCCCCTGTGCCTCAGGCACCTCAGAGCTGCCAAAATGCCACTGCCCCGTTGGAGACCCCATCCCACCCCAAGTCCCCCCCTAGACCCAGCGGCACCATCAAATGTTTGTGTTTGAACTAAAATTAATTCCTCCTGAGATAGAAGCAGCGACGTGTCCTTGTGTGCTGGGTCCTCGCCATGTCCCCACCAAGGGCTGCTGAGTGGGGAGGGTGCCATGGATGGGGGGTCCTGGGGGAGGCTGCTGCTGGAGATGCTGAGGGGGCCTGGGGAACCCTGTTGGGTACCAGGAGACCTCCCAATTTCTCAGCACCCTGCAGGGCTCCCCATGCCAGGGCAGAGCAGACAGGGATGCAGCGTTGTTTACGATCTGTCCCTGAACCCAGTGCCTCTTTTGAGCACTCGTTTGTTTGTTCAGGGCTGGAGTCTGACCAAAACAAGCGTTATTGGGCAGCTCTGCTGAAATTTGGGAAGATGAGGAACAACAGCAAAAAACATAGCTGCAAGCTGCCTCTAAAAGGAGAGAGACATGCTGCAGGATGGGGCGGGATGGGATGGGATGGACAGAACAGGAATGGGGTACTGACTGCCCAGTGCTCTACTGCCTTGTGCTCCTTGGGGCTGTGGTGAGGGGCATTGCTGCCCACAGCTGCCCAGATGTGCAGTCCCACTTCACCTGTGGCTGTCTGCTCTGTACAGGGCCATGTGCACCTGTGGTGGGACCCTGCTCCCCTGCCTTGCTTGGCCATAAAAAGGCTGCCCTCGTCCCAAGGGAAGCTCAGAGCTGGCCTGGGGACACAGGGCACAAAGACACCAGAACACAGGGACACCAAGGCAGAGAGCTGAGGGCACAGGGACCCCAGGACTTATGTGCACCCAGCAGACCCAGCAGGTTCCACAGTGATAGAGATTCAGTGCCACCAGCCAGGTTGTCACTGGCCCTGCTGACCCCTCTGCAACACTGGGCAGGCTTCCAGCAGAGCCATGGTTCAGTGTTTTCCCAGCTCTTGAGGAATTTGTTCTTTAGGATGGCTGAGGGGACAGGGAACAACTTCCTGCACGTCCCTGCCCTCTGCACTGTCCCCCACAGCCAGGGTGGCTACCCAAGCAGCATGGCTGGCACAGGCTATCCCTGGGACCCCTACTCATGTGTTGGCCCCATCCTGATCCCTGAGTGCTGCAGGGGCTCGGCCCAGGGACATCACCCAGGAAAAGGGAGTGCAGAGGTGCACAGGTCCCACTGCAGCCTGGTGGGACACCACAGGACATGCATGTGGCTCTGCTGGGTCAGTGACAGCTGGAGACATGCTGCTTCCCTCTTATCAGTGCAGGTACCCAGTGTTCCTGGCACGGGCTGTGGGGTTGAGGGCCCCCCCAGGGATGTGTCCCTTGGGATGAGCTATTCCTGGGTCTGACGCAGGCAGCCGCACTCAGCTGCTGGGGGCTCCAGGAAGGAAATGCTGCTTCCTGCCTCAGGCATTGGGGACGGGGCGAGCCACTGGGGCCTGGGGGTGGCAATCCTGTGGGTACACAGCCCCTCTGGTGTGGCACCCCACTGCTCCCACCGTGCACCGCCCCACAGCCACCCAGGAGCCGTGGGTCCCACACAAAGTTTCACCAAGTGCTGGGAGCTTTTGCAAAGCCTGTAAGAGGAAAAATGATGAAGCTGGAGAGATTTTGGTGGCCCCCTGCCCTTGAGAGTCTCACCCTACCCCTACTGGCCAAACCCCTTCCCAGTCTCCTTGCCCAGAACCTGGGATGCTGATCCCCAAGGAATGCTTGGCATAGCTAACCCGGCCAGGACCATGAGGAGCCCTATGGCACGGATGGACAGGGAATACAGCCTCAATGGGAAGTGATCTGCAGCACCCATGAGCTGCAGCCCCGCAGAACCCACAGCACGCATCCCCTCCGTGCAGGCAGTGCCCGATGCCAGCTGCACACCTGCAGAGAAAAGCTGACCTGGATGCTCAGGTGGGCACAATGCCTACAGCTGTGCCCCAGGGATGCTGCATGAGTGGGTGCTGGACACAGATCCCTGCCCACACCACCTCGCTGCTTGTGCCCCCACACATCCTCCACATCCCACATCCTACACCCTACCTTCAGCAGCCACTGGGTGCTGTTCTCCAGGATCCTCTCCAGGTGCCGCAGGCGCTGGGCAGCGCCGTGCCCGGCAGCCCCGGCCGGCGAGTCCCGCTGGAGCAGCACGTTGGCCGGGCCGGGGACAGCGGCGGGGGCGGCTGGGCAGGGCAGAGGGTCGGCCTCGGGCAGCACGAAGGTGTAGCTGCAGCGGCCGTGCTGCACGCGGTGGTAGCGCCGGCGGCCGCCGCCCTCCAGAGCCCGGCGCTGGGCTCCGGCAGCGCACAGAGCCGTCGTGGCACAGGTCAGGGCCACCAGGCCGAGGCTGAGCGCCCGCATGGCGCGGGGGTCCCCGCGGGGCCGGGGTGCCGCGGCGGGGGATGCGCCGGCAGCTTGCTCCGTGCCGGGATGGGTCAGTGGGCGCTCGCCGCCGCGTCCAAGCGCGGCGATTTCGGCATTTCCTCCCTCTGTGAGCCGGCGCTGGCCGCCCCGGCCTTTTATCGCCAGCCCTCGCAGGGGGAGAGGGGAGAAAAAAAAACAAACCAAAAAAAAAAAAAACCAACAAAGAAAAACAAAGGAAAAAATCTGTTTAAAAACAATACTTCTATCTTTTTTCTTTCCTCTGAGTCCACTGCGGGGAGATCAAGTTTCACACGTGATCTATAAATGTCTCTCTCACTCACACACGCACTCACACACACACAGTTGCACACGCAGCCCCGTCCCTCCCCCGGCCGTTCTCTGCAAAGCTCATTGCAGGTCCCGGGGTGGACAGCGCCACGGCAGCACCGAGCCCTCCCACCCTCCAGTGCTGCACCCAGCGGGCCCCCCGATCAGCACCCGCTGGCATTCACCACGCCCAGGCACCCCCGTCCCCGGCAGCGCAGCTCCCTCCCCGAGTCCCGGCTATTTATAATGCCAGCGGGAGCCAGGCCTGGATTTGGCTGCTCTGGCCCTGGGATGGGCCCGTGGGGACCAGGAGGAGGGCTGTGTCCCAGGCAGAGCTGGGCAGGACACAGCCAGACTGTGCAGGGGGCTCGGCGTGCCCAGATCCCAGCCTGGGGGTCTGTCGGGGGCTGCTGGGCTCCAGCCAGAACGGGGGGTCACCCCACGAACAGGGATAGGATCCAGGCTGTGTCCGGCAAGAGGAGACAATCCCGGCGGTGGGGACGGGCTGCCGAGGGGATGCCCAGGCGTCTTAGGAGAGGGGGATTTTCTACAACATCCAGGAAAACCCCTGGTGCTTCCCAATCCTGTGGAATGGCAGTCCCAGTGGCACACTCGCCGCTCGCCCCAGTGTTGGCTCAGGTAATGAGCGATGCTGGTGGTACTTTAAATAAAAACTTGAAATAATTCTCCAGTACCCCAGTGCTGGGGGGCCAGGGGAGGGTGTCCCCCCCGCAGGGACTGCAGAGCTGGGGAATGCGGGATTGCACCGTGGCCAAGGCCAGCATCCCCGACCCCCTTCGGCAGCAGCTCGTGGGAATGGGGAAAACAGGGACGCAGGAGCGATGCCGGGGGTTTAATCCGTTTATTTGTCACGAAGCGATCGGAGGAGCTGCTCCGGCTGCTTTGTGCCGGCTCTGGGGCTGGCTCGATGCTGACACCCAGCGCTCCCGTCCCGAAGGGTCTGCGCAGCCCCCGCAGCCTCGACACCCCGCGGCCAGCCCCGGCCTCCCCCTGCTCACGCTCAGGGCAGGGACAGGGAGCTCGGGCCCCGGCAAATCCCAAACGCAGCGCTGCCTGCGGCTGGCAGCGATTTAAGAACACACACGGTACATAACCCGGTAGAGCCCTCTGTGCCTGCGGACACACACAGGGTGGCAGGCAGTGACAGACTGCACGCCTGGGCTCAGCTCCCCACGGTCACGCCCCCGCTGATGGCTGGGAGGGGGATGCAGCGCTGCTTCCAACACATCCCAGTTTGGGGACTCAGGAAGCAGCAGCATCCCCTGCCTGGGCTTGCACTTGCACTGTGCATGTCCCTGTCCTAGACCCCAATACAGACACGCTCACCCCAAATCCCTGTGCCCACATCCAGATGGGAGAAAAGCTCTTTGAGCCTCAGGACAGTAGGATTTGGCCCATGAGGGTGCTGAGCTGGCATGGTCCCAAGAAGGGTTGTCAGTCTGGAGGTCCAGCTGCCCTCCGAGTCCCAGGAGAGCAGGATTTGGCCCTTGCTTGTGCTGGTGGAGATGCTGAGCACCAGGCTGGGCTGCTGTAAGCAATGGCATGGTCTCCAGTGGGGTCCCAGCCCTGGGAGTCCTGCTGCTTCCTGTGCCTGTGGCTGAGGATGGGGGACACTATCCAGCACCTGGAGCAGCTCAGTGCTGCGCTGTGCCCCCCAGCACTCCCATAAAATCAGGACCCTGTGGAACCAGGGCATCTCCCAGCCCTGGGGAACACTATCCAGGCAGACATCAGCTTCATTCGCAGGGTCCAACCCCGGCCTAACCCCATCCCACCCGTCTGGAGGAAGCAAAGGGATGGAGCAGGCTAGGGGAGAGGGAAGACCAGAGGAATAAAGGAGCCACCCCCTCCCCAAGCCCTAGGGCTTTGCTTTGGACATTGCAAATTAGATTTTCTGAAAAGGAAATGTTTTACAGGCCATAAATTGTCTCAAAAGAAAAGGGGGATGGGGGGGCAGAGAAAATTGTGCAATTTTTCTTTTTTTTTTTTTTTTTTTTGAAGATGGAAAAACAGGGGTGATGTGGCTGGAGCATTGTGGCAGGAGCAGGCTGGGAGCTCCTGCCACGGTGCCCCAGTTCCCATGCTGGTGCCTGCTAGGTGCCCGTGTGCCTTTCTGTCTTTGGCTTCTTCTGCCGCTTTTTGCCTTTATTTTTGGATTCAGTTTTCTCTGCAACAGAAAAAGAAGGAGAAAAGTAGAGCTCACTTGTTGGCCAGGCAACATGATCTGACCTGAGCCCCATCCACAGGATGCTGATCCCATATCCTCTCTCAGGGTGCTGGACCCAGTTTCTGATTTGGGGACCCCAGAGGCCTCTCTAGGTCATGAAAGAGCAGTGTGGGTCTGTGGGGGGTCTGGGTGTGCTGATGGCAGGGGCAGAGGGACACTGGCGTGGTGTCCCCACATCTCCCATGGCTGGACTCTCAGTCCTGGTACCCCAAAATCCCTAGGAATGGGTTGGGGCAGCTCAACACAAGCAGAGGCTTCCTGGAGAAAGGAAGCTGTGCTCAGCTCTGCCATGATGTGGGAACCTGCCCACCACCATGGGGCCCAGACAGCCCCTGGGAGGATTTGGGCATGGTGGGAAGCAAGGTGGCTTTGGAGTGCATCCTTGCATAGGTGCTCATTCTCTCTCCCTGTGGATGCCCTCCACGTGTGGATGGTCCCCATTCCAGAGGGAAAACCAACATGCTGATGGAGCGTGGATGCATCTCAGGTAAAGCCACTGCCAGCTTTCCAGGGTCAGGCTGTTGGGACCCCAATCTTTGCTCACCCTGAGAAGCTGCCATCCATCCTCCAGCTGGCTGAGGTGTTGGTGTTCAGACACCAAAGAAGCAGGGATTCAGGATAAACCCTGCTGTGCCATGGGCTCCAGTGGGAGGGGGAGTCCATGCTACAGATCAGAATGATCCCCAAAAACTGGGGAGCTTTGTTGGTCCTTGCTCCCCTGCACCCACTCCCGTTAGAGTCACATGGCGGGGGTTCAGTGATGTGAGGGGCACAAGGGACCATGACTGTCCCTGGTGCTGCATGTGCCAGCACTGTTGTCCCCAGTCCCTTCTGAGGGCTCCAGTTCTTGTCCTGCCTGGCTCTGAAACCCTGTTTCTCGGCTCTGATCTCCAGACAGCTGCCACCCACAAAGGAGAGGGCACGGCACGCACGCCAAGCGTCTGGAGAGCGGGACAGACACCCAAGGCAGATTTACACAGCACAAGGGGTTTGTGCCACGGCCAAGCATGGAGGCTTTTCCCTTCCAGCCGCCTGGATGGCTCAGAAGTGGTGGCACAAATCTCTCATCACACGGTCGGGTTCGGCCGCCTGCCCTGGCTCGCCTGGGCTGGGGGTGTCTCAGATGCATCAAGTGAACTCCTCGTCCTCCTCCAGCATCTGGATCCCATAACCCAGCACTTGGCCAGGCGGGCAGGAGCCTGGGAGCGAGGGCAGACACACGCTCTGCCATGGCAGGGACTCTGAACAGCCTGCCCAGGAGTGGGAGACATGGAGGGGCTGCTCTCTCCTGAGGGGGCTGCTCTGCGGGGGGGGGGGGGGGGGCACTCATGGGATTCCTTCTGCTGGGCAGGGGACAGCCCTGTCTCTGAAGCTGATCCCACAGAGCAGCCTCAAGAGTAGAGTCCTGCCAGTCCCTGAGCCCATCACCATAGCCCCAGGGCTTCCAGCTTGCAGGAACACAGACAGAGGCAGGAGGCCAAGCACTTTCTTGGGGTTCCAATGCCTTCCCAGTAACTTCACAGGACCATGTGCTGAAACACTGGCACAGTAGCCCCTGCCAGTGGGACCTGCTGTGTGCCAGGCAGGGCAGGGCACAGGCACGGTGCTCCAGGACACAGTGCTCCGGGGCAGGCTGTCCTCTCACATTAAATTTCTTGCATCAAACTGTCACCAGCTCTGCGGGTCTGGAGCTGGCACACACCAGCAGGGAGGGGAACATCCTCAAAATTGATGCCACCTGGCACCCCAAAGACGTGAGCTGGGACCTGGGTGGGGAAGGGAATCAGCTCCTCTGCACTGTCAGCAGGAAAATATTACTTTTGATTGATGGTGCTGGGATAAAGCCTCTCTCCTGGCTCTGTGGCCCTCACCCAGCACACATGTCCTCTGCTGTTGCCCCCCTTCTTCATCCTTTTCCTCTCCACCCTCACAGTGCTGTCCTCTCTGATCCCCGCCACGCTGGCCAGTTCATCCCACGGCACAGAGTGATCCCGCAGCTCCGAACCGCAACCCTCAGATGGTGGCTCAGATCTGCTGCCAGGCACTTCACATCGGTATCTCATGCATCCCCCTTTCTGCCAGTTATTAAGTGGAGATTTATTAGGGTAGCTTCAGTCCAGACGCCTGCATCCAAAAATTACATCAGCCACGTCCCGGTTCCCAAAGCCAGCCCTGCACCCGTGCACGCACTGCCTGGACAGACTCTGCAGCGGGCCTGGTGTGGGAAAGGTGGGGAGATCCCTGGGCCAGGGAGCCCCCAGCCTGGGAATGAGGTGGGCGGAAATGCAGGAGCATGAGCGAACATCTGGTCGGATGAGCCATGGAGGGGGATTGTGCCCTGGAGTCTCCCAAAACTCTGGCCATCAGAAATCTCTGAGGTGATGCTCTCCTGCTCCACGAGAATTCCAGCTTTTGGGGAGCTCAGAGGTTTTTGCAGCACCCTCCCCTGTGCGTCTCAACCCTCCTTACTCACAGCTGCTTTACAGAAAGCCTCCCTTCACGTCATGGCAGGATGGGAGCTGGAGCTCGGCAGCCTCATCCCACCACAGCAGCTTGTGCCAGTGCCCAGCCCAGTCCAGGCCAGCATGGAAGGGGACACTGGCTTGTCCCAGGCAGTCTCGGGGACTGCCAGGTGGGAGCAGCCAGCCCTAGGGCTGCTCAGCACATGTGCCTGAGATGACGGCTGTACCCAGAATTTCAAAATGCTTGGGAGATGACAGCATGGCTCGCCGGCCACTGCCAGACCCCTGCTGCCACGGTCCTCCTGCAGCGCCCCTCGGGGTCACTTTGGAGGGACGCGCAGCTGTCCCCAGCCCCGGCGGCGTGGTGCTCACCTCCCGGGCAGTGCTTCTTCATGCGGCACCTCCTGGTCTCCTGCAGCGCGGGGCAGGCATTCCTCTCCTCCCGGGCAGCCTTCGACACCTCCCGCACCCGCGTCTCCACACCCCACTTGCAGCCGCAGGTGCGGCTCTCGTGAGTACAGGCGCTCCACTCGCTCCACGGCCCCGGCTCGCACGTCTCTGCAGGGACAGGGGCAGGGACAGGAGGGATTGGTGACCCCTGGGCGCCAGGCACGTCCCCAGGGACAGCGGGCTCGGGGTGCGGGTGCTGCTTACCTTGGCACTCGCGGCTGCCGGGCTGTGCCGCAGTGCCGGCGGGACACTGCCGGAAACACTGGCCCTTGTACAAGTAAAACTTGTCCTTGCACTTCATGCAGAAGTCTCTGCTGAAGCAGCTCTCGCAGCTGGGCGACCTGCACTCTGCCGGGAGGGACGGCCGGTCAGCCCGGGGCACGGGGCATCCCCGGCACCCACCGGGGCCCCAAAACCTGCGGGGTCCAGGCTGCACCTCTGGGCAAGGGAAAAGGGGACGAAGCGCCCCGAGCCGGCCGCCCCTGGATCCAGTGCCACCAGGGGTGCCGTGGGAAATGGAGCCATCGCCCTTCCCGCAGCACTGGGACCCGCAGGGTGGCGAGGGGAGCAGGGGGCACTAGCAGGAGCAGGGGGACCTACTTGTGCATCTGTTGACCTCCAGACCCCGCACACCAAAGTAGCCTGGGGGACAAGTGTGGACGCACATCCCGTACTGGCGGATGCCGTCCCTCCAGATAAGCAGGAAGAGCCGGTGGTGGCAGGTGATGCAGCCGTTGTCCTCAGAGCACAGGACGCAGCCCGTGCAGTTTTCCAGCAGGCTGGCACTCGCTGCGGGGACAAATAGAGGGGAGGGGCTATGGCACAGGTGCCGAGGTGGGTCACAGCCCCGTGGCAGCCCCTCTCTGATTCACCAGGGTGACACTGGTGTCTGTCCAGCACTGTCCTGTCTCCCTGCAAAAGCCACCTCACCTCTCTCTGCTCCTCAAATCCCCACCTCTGTCCACGCTGGCAGCAAAGGCACACATGGAGCCATCACTCCCAGGTTATTCATCACTCATGGCCTCCCTCACTCCAAGATCCAGACTGAGGGTTTGCCCCACACCCAGCACTGCCCATGGGTGACAGTCTGAGCCACGTCCCAAGCTAGCCTTGCCCATCCCGTGGGAAGTGGAACAACCACTGGGTCAGTGGGTAGAAACATGATCTGACCTGGATTAATCAGTTGATGCCTGTTAAGTGTCAGAGGACAAAGGGCATTTTGGATGCACTCAAGAGGAGCTGAGACAAGGATCTGTCTGTCTGCTCAAGAGCCTCTGCTGCCTCCCTGGCTGCCTGTGCTGTACTCCCAGCCTGCGGGAGGGTGACTGACCCCGAGGTGGGTGACCTCTATTCCCAGAGACAAGGACAGGGTGCCAACATCCACCAGCCCACAGAGACACCACCAACTGCTCCTGCTCTCCGAGCCCACAGAAAAGCAGCCTAGAAGGATGCTCCTGGCACAGGGGCACTTTGGCAGCTGGGAAGCATCGAGCTCTGGGGGCTACACACACCCTGTGTCTTTTTGCAACCCCAGGCTGGCTGGGCACTACAAAAGGGGCCACTGAACTGCTGCATGCAGGCATCCAATGCCTTCACCATGCCCCTGTGTTGGGAACTGTTTGCTTGGATCTGGCACCACATCCTGAGTAGCAGTGACAGTGCCAGAAGCCCTGGTATAGCATGCTTAGGATCTGGGCTCTATAGAACCATAGAACCACAGAATGGTTTGGGTTGGAAAAGACCTTCAAATCATCTCAAACCCCCTGCCATGGGCAGACACACCTTTCTCTAGACAAGGTTGCTACAAGCCTGAGCCACCTGCTGGGTGCTGCCTGGCACAGACAGAGCCTCAGCCCTGGGAGCAAGGCCTGGCACTGGCCCCTCAGACCCCAGAAGCTGCATCAGAAGGGTCCCACAGCTGTGGGGCCGGGGCAGAGGTGCTGGGGAAGCCAGGGGGATGCTGGCAGAGGATTCTGTCAGACAACGATGGTGGGCGATGCCTCGCAGCCCCGTGAGCCGGTCCCTGGCACAAGCCAGTCCACAGTGCTGTGGTGCCATGCAGTTGTCCCTAAGCTGGCTCATGCCAGTCCCCTCTCTGGGGCACGCTGGAACGGCAGCACTGCCAGGAGCCTTCATTAGAGCTGCGTCTGCTGGGAGCGCTAACGAAGCACCTTGGATCCATTAAGTTGTTATGGTCTCCGTTAGATATTTACCAAATGCTGACAACGTTTGTGTTCCTGGCTGCAGCTGGAGTGGCTTCCCCAGAGACCCATGGATTTACGAGCCTCTTTCCCTTCCCTAATTCTTTTTGATATTTAGGGTTTTTTTGCTGCTCTCCTTCCACCTCCAGCCAGGGCAAAGAAAGTGGGGGAGCCCTGGATGGGCTCCAGGGCCTCCTTCCTCTCACTGGCTTTGGAAATAATCCCATGGAGCTGGGAGAAGTGGGGTCATCCTCCTCCACTCCACAGTGCTGCTGGCATGGCACACACTTCTCTGCCACCAGGAGTGACACTGGGAGCCACCACAGAGAACAACAGAATGTGGCTTACTCTGAAACCATGGGCTTGGGGATTAGGGACAGGTGGTGGGTTCATCTCCTCCTGTGCAGTGGTGATGGCAGAGTGCGGGGCTGAGCTGGGATGGGCACTGGGCACGGGGCACAGTGGGTACCTGAGCTGTGCTGGACATGGGTGTGACATTCCCCATCTCTGCCCACCCCATGCCCAGTCCTGCTGGGAACCCTGAGTCCCTGGGCCTCTGGACTGCCCAGACCAAAGCTTCCAGTGGCAGCAGGGAGGCTGTGGGGTGCTGCAGAATCTTTTGTGGCTCCTGGACCCTGTGCTGGTTTTTCTGTGCAGGTTGTCCCAGGGTATACAACATGTCTGGGGTGTGAAGCCATGGCCAGACCCCCAGGCTGCCAAGACCTGAGGCCTTTGAAGCACTGCACTACCCAGCATCAAGCACTGGTAGCTGCGGCCCCTCTTGGTGCTTGGCTGTTTCCCATCAGGGATGTTTTGGCCACCAGCCTGGCCACCCACATCACCATACACACCTACTGCCTCCGCATGCCTTTAACATGGAACAACTTCAAGGGAAGCTCTCCAGGCTCCAGCCCTGAGAGCCCTGGTCCTGGGAGGTCCTGCCTCTACCCTGGCACATGTTGGCCCCAAAAGCAAGGTGTTCCTGGCACAGAGCTGAGAACCAGCCTGGACCCACTCCACACCACCAGCTGGCACTGCCTGGCACTGCCCGGTGAGGGGACACGAGCCAGTGCCCAAGAGAGGGGGCACGTGCCTCGGCAGAGCCCCTGCACACCCTGCCCTTGCCCAGGCACCAAGCAGACGCTCAGGTTGTGCCTCTTCCTGGGGAAAGGATGGGGCAGGGGGCAGGCAGTGCCTGCCGTGGTTCCGAGCATCCTTCCAGGAGGTTTTACTCCTAAGGCACTTAGTGTGTTATGCAGAGAAAGGAAATATCAGAATATCAGCCCATTTTGTGCTATCCCCACTGTTTCTGGCTCTGCTGGGGTTTGCAAAGCTGGTCCAAGTGCCAGCCAGTGTCCCTTGTCTCCTGCCAGCCCCAAAGGCAGGGCTGGCACTGGGCAGGCAGTGCTTTGGGGCTGCGCTCTGCATCTCCCGCACTGCCAAGCCAGCCCCGGGCCACGCACCCAGAGGGGAACACAGACGGTCCCCAAAGGGGCTCAGGGGAGGGGCTGGGGGTATGCTGGTTCCTGGCACCTCCAGCCCTGCTTCACAACTCCTTCCTGCTCCGTGCAGGCAGGACAGGCAGCCTGGTGTCACAAAGCCACCCCGCAGGACCCGAGCGGGACGAGCCCGCTGCGCACACTGTACCTTGCTTCTTCCACCGGTTCTGCGTGAGCATTTCCATGGAGCTGATGAATAACAGCAACATGAATATTATCCACTGCATCTGGGCAGGAGTGATGTCGGACAGGGCAGAAATCAAATCATCCAAGCGGCTGGCGGGCTCAGCTCCTGCCAGAGCCGGTCAGGGGTGCTGGGAGGACGACGAGCAGCTCCGGGCTCACATCATCCCAACCCGAGCTTCGGACACACAGCCACACTTCAGGGCAGCTTGAGCCGGCGACAGCGGGGCAGGCTGGGGCTGTCAGGCCCGGGGAGTGCTCATGGTGTCGGGGAAGTGCCGGCTCCTCCAGGGAGCTCTGCCTTTATAGTCAGTGTCAGCCCCCTCTCCTCACCCTCCCTTTCAAAATAATAATAATCCCAAAAAAAAAAAAAAAAAAAAAATCCCCCAGCAGCAACAAAGCGACTGGCAAACGCCCTGGCTGGATCCCCCCGGAGCACTCCAGCCACCACCTCGGCTGGGAACCGTCCCGCCGTCCCGCCGTGGTCCGACTGTCCCGCTGCCATCCCAGCGCCGGGGTCACAGCGAAGCCCCCTGCGATTTTGGGGGGGTGGAGCCAGGAGGGTGACGCTGTCTGTGCCGGCCCCCCCCCGGCTCAGCCCCCCCTCGGCTCAGCCCCCTCTCCTAGTCCCCGCAGGGCTGGGGGAGCAGTGACAGCCCCCGGGCAGGGCTGAGCCCCCCGGGCAGGGCTGAGTCCCCTGGTCCCCGGGAGCCGTGGTGGGTCTCCGGCAGCTCCGGCGGCGGCTCTGGGTCTGCCCCGGCTGTCCCCAGGATTGCAGCTGACTCTGATTTTCCGAGCGCTTCTTAACTCACCTCCCTCCGAGCTGCGGGAGCGAAGCTGAGCAGAGACGTGTTGTGCCAAGCTATTCCAAGCCAGGACGAGCTCACTGAGCTGTTCCAGGCTCCCAAGTGGCTGCCCACACCCCTTGTCCCACACTGTGCTCCCCAAAACCCACCATAGGGGCTGTGCTTGAAGTGGGATGCAGGACAGAAGGGGGACACCTCACTTGCCAGGTACTCGAGGTGAGCTATGGCCACAGGTCTCCATCCTGGGAGCCCCACGTGCTCACCCTGTCGTGCCAACCCTGTGCCAGCCTGGTGATGTCCCAGCCAGGGCTCCAAGGCCACTGGCCACCAGTGACAGCCCCAGTGACAGCGCGTTCACTCCTGTCATCGCCACGTACAAACCAGCACACGGAGCCCCTCTCCTGCCCGCAGAGGGGCACAGGGAGACTTTCTGGGCCCACAGGACCCCCCCTGAGCACCCTGGGGCAGATCATCATCCACCTGCTCATCCCACACGCCAGTGAGCTGCAGGGCTCCTTTCCACCTGGGATGCTCTGAGTTCGCATTGCCTGGGAGGGACAAATGGGCTGGGGGCTGCTGAGAACCAGCAAACTCAGTGCATCAGAGTGGACCACCCATGGGGCTGCAGTGGATGTGTCCATCAGTGTCCTGGGGTGTCCAGCCATGCCCAGGGACCCTACATTGGAGTTCATCTTCTCTCTACCCCTCAAATTTCTCCCTCCTGTTTCCCTTCTCTCCCCCAGGCCCCCTGAGCCTCTCTCCCCGCCGCTCCCATCCGGCACTGCTGCGTTTCATTCCTGAAGGGTTAATGATCAGACAACAAAGGAGCCATTTGAGACCCCTTTGGCCTCACTATAGGAAACCAGGAGTAATAACTGAGAAAACTGGGAGTAATAATGGTTGGGATCACTTCAGGTTTTTTTTCTAATTATGAAATAAATTGAAAAATTACACATAAAATGCATAAATTGCAGCATCTGGCTCAGCCGAAATTTCCATAAACGACCAAACCTGCAGCATGGCATTACCATCAGGAGTTTGCAAGGGTTGGGGGGCCCATGTGGACATGATGCTGCTGCCATCCCAGCACAGAAAAACAGGGATATGGCAACGGCATTGGGGATATCTGAGTGTCTCCAAATCCTGGCTGCAGGCAGCTGCACTGGTGTGGATCGCTGTGACTGGGATGAGACACTGGTGCCGCAGGGCAAGGAGCGTCCACAAGGCCTGTTGGGTGCCAGCCCAGCTGCCCTGGAGCCAATAGGGAATTTCCTTGTCCAGACTTGGACGGCAAACACTGGGCAAGGGCCAGGGAAGCACCTCGTTCCTGGTCACGCTCTCTGGCCGCTGGCATGGGTGAGCGGATGTCAGCCTTACCAGGGTGACCTGTCACAGGAGGACGCACTAATTAGACAGCTCTCGTTAGTACTGAATGCTGAGGGCACCACGTGGGCATTGCTCAGCCCATCCCCAGCTGTTTGGGATCACGGGAGATTTTCCAAGGGCGGCATAGCCGCTGTCCCCATGCCTCTGCTGCTGTGTGCCAGGTATCCCTGAGAGAGCAGAGAAATCTGCAGTTTCCCTTAATTTGTCTATTTGTGACTGTCGGTGGGAGGAGAGGTGGTGTCTGCTGTTTCACTGGGCACCTCGCAGCCCTCTGTTGTGCTGGGAGGGGTTTGGGGGCCGCGGGGAGGGGGAAGCCGAGCCGATGATGCCAGGGCAGCACCCGCGGTGACTCAGGGATGATGTCGGCGAGAAGCGAGGCTGAGCCGCGGGTGCCGCTGGCAGCTCCCAGCTGCTCACGCAGCCCCGCTCCACGCCAGCACAGAGGGAATGAAATGTTCCTCCTCCGTCTTCCAAAGCAGAAGGGAGAAAGTGTCCAGAAAGATAATTTGGAAAGTTTGTTTGACACTTGAGCACACTTTCATCTTCGGAAAAATCTTGGTGACCTTCCAAAGCTGCACCGCCTGCTTCCCGGCACGGCAGGCGCCCCAGGGCACACGCCCGTGGCACCATCCCAGTGGCTGCTTGCGGGATGCTCAGGGCTCTGGAGGGGACAGTGCGGTCCCGCCGGGCCCACGGGTCAGCAGGGATGTGCTCACAGAGGTGGTGGCACAGGGATGCAGGTGCAGGGATGCAGGTGCAGGGATGCTCCTAGAAAAGGTAGTAAAATGAAAATTAAATATCTGGAGGTGGCTAGCAGCAGAAGGAGACAGGAAGGGACAAGGGGGATGGAGGGAGCTCCTGGATGAAGGTGGGGTTTTCTCCTCAGGTGCCATGAGCTCTCAGCAGCCACAAGGGCTGGGAGAGCTCTTCCCCAGTGCATCCCAGGCAATGAATGTGGGTTTGATCAGGGGAGGGTTTGAGCGGATGGTAGTGGATAAGGAAGAAAAATACTTGGCATTCCTCTCCCATCATAACAAGCCCAGATGCTTGGACGGTGGCAGCCCACTTCCCACAGGAATGGAAAGTCACAGCTACTCTCGCGCCAGTTCAGCAGAGGCCCTTTCCCTGCTCTTAGGAAATGCCAGCTCCACCTCACGCTGCACCGCAGCCCTCAGTGGCATCCCGTGACACAGCTCCCTCCATCACCCTGGTCCCTGGCAGTGGCACTGCCCATGACCCCGTTCCAGGAGAGGCAAAGCTTGGAGCGTGGAAATGTGCTGGGAAAGACCAAGTAACAGATTTACTGCTGGTGTGGCTGGTGCTCCTTCCCACATGCCAACATTTTGGGAATACCTGGACCAGCACAGCCCTGCCAAGGGAGGAGTGCTCTGGAGAGGCTGACGCCATGGGATGCATTAATGGGAAGCAGCTCCTGTCTGGTCAGAGCTGGTGGGAGCAATTCCAGCCTCCTGGCAGTCCAACTCACCACTTCCCATGCCAGCACAGAGCCAGTGAGGTCTCTCAGTGCTGGGGTGCCATCAGCTCTCCCAGATGAAAAGAAAGGTGTGAAGATGGCCGATGTCAAGTGCAGCCCGCAGCACGCTCATGGCACGTTTGCACTCCCCTCCTCCTCTTCTTCCTCCTTTTCCTCCTCCTCCTCATGCCACACTCCAGCCATTCCTGGGTTTGTGCCACCCACCATTCCTGCTGTTCTCAGAGAATGTGGCATCCCAAGAGGCTTAAGATTTGCCATAAATCAAATCCTTCATCCCAGAGCGAGCTCTGGAGCTCCATCTCTCTTCTTGGCTCCTCTGGCTCGCTCCAGTCCTGGACGCCAGCGTGGCTGCACAGCCTTCAAATGCTCCAGCTGCCAAAACAGGAGCAAAGCCCAAAGAGGGAATTGGCATCAAGTGGCGCTGAAGGCCGAGGGGCAGCAAGAGTAGGACAGGGAGCCGGGAGGAAAGGGAGGATGAGCAGTGAGATGGGAGGGAAGGCTTGGTGTCGAAACTGAATTCCTGGTCCATGTCAGCAGAGCAGATTTCCAGTGTTTATTTTATCTCTTTAGTTGAGCCCCTTTGAGGCAGAATATATTAAATGGCCTGACTTTATATAATGGAAATAATTGAAACAATACTCCTGCTTCCAGCCGCAACGTGCCGTGATTTCAGCCAAGAGTGGCCAGCCTCCTCGAGGTGGTGGGGACAGCCGCCGCCGCTGGCGCTTGTTCGCTGGTTATTGTTGACACATGTCAGCGTCGCCTTCCAATTTCCGTCCAGCTGTCAGAGCAGGAGAACACCCGGCGGCCGGCACGGGGTGGGCTCAGCGCCGGCCAGCACCGCCGGGCCTTGGGAAGGACGGCATCCCCAGCTCCGCGGGGCTGCTGGTATGGCTGAGCTGGGATTCCTCAAGGGGAAGCCAGGAGATGAGCGTGGTGGAATGTGGAGAACCTTGGGAGGATGGAGGATGGGCTTGCTTGCTGCGTGAACTGTTGAGCTGTGACCTTGGTATTCAGTGGAGAAGGTGAAAGGAGGAGATGAATGTGAAGGCTGGGGGTTGTTGAAGGTTTTATCCAACTCTGCCCCAGCAGTGGGTGACACTGTGGCAGTGAAAGGACCCCAGCCCCAGCATCCCTGTGGGAAAGCACTGGCACCAAGCACCATCCTTGAAGCCAACATCAATCTCCATCCCACAGGAGCCACTGAAACTCTGTCACTGAAAATCTGTCATTGCTCCTTGAGTGGAGCTGAATGGATGAAACGAGCAAGCATGGTGGTGAGGAGTCACCAACACTGAACAAGGCCTTAAACCAATTTCCACTTGTGAGCGCCACAGGGTTCCTGGGAAGAGCTGGCAGGTGATAGAGCAACAGCAGTCAAGGTCTTTGAGGAACTGAGACATGGTGTGAAAAGTGCTCCAGAATCTTTTCCTGCCATTGCAGCCACTCCCCCTGGCTGTGCACAGAAGGGGCTCAGGGAAGGTTTCTCCAAGGAAAGGCAGGAGATGGGACTTGCAGTGTGGGACAGGGAGCCTGGGGTTTGGGGCAGCTGGACTGCAGATTCCTTTGCTGTAGGGAGCTGGAATTCCCCAGACAAGCCTGGTGCTGCTACTGTGTCCAACAGGACTCCTCAGCCTGGGCACAGCCTGCTCTCCTAGCAAAGCCAAAGCATCAGTGGCCATGGAGCATCCTCCTCTGTGCCAGATGTGACTGTCGGCTGCCTCTGCCTTCTCCGCAATGAAAATCATGTGTTTGTTACTGGAAGGGAGCGAGGCAGCAGTATTTTAGTATCTGGCCCTCTTCTATTCTCCTAAGAACCATATATGCCAAATTCCTTTTTTTTTTTTAATATTTGGACTATTTAAGAAAACTATTTAGAAAGACAGATGGAAGTATCAGTCAGATGGATGTTCCTGGCTCCACGTGAGACAGCACTCAGAAGTCCCATTCTTTTTCAAATAATTTTTATGTGACTACATGGTTCTCTCTTGCACATCATTCCCCAGGAGGGTAAATCCTCTGACTCTGGTGGATGACTCTCACCAGCTGGAATTCAGCAGAAGACAAAGGCTTTGGGCAGGCTGCTGGCTGGGGATGGGGAATTTCCCCCCCCTGCCCCCCCACAGCCACAGAGACCAGGGAGGGCTGTGGAGGCAGCCACTGCAGTCGTGGCTCCGGTGCCCATGGCCAGCCCTGTCCATGACCTGCCCTGCCCATGCCCTGCAGCAGCTGCAGCTCCCAGTGCATGTGCTCCCAGTCAGAGGATGCGGTGAGAGGCTGAGGTGACCCTGGGCAGTGGAAGGCAAGCAGGGTGCCCATCTGTGTGCCCTCAGGGAAGGAGAGCATGGGATGTGTGGCTGCACCTCAGCTTGTGCCAGGGCTGAGAGCCTGATGTTGGTGCTGGCATCACTCAGCTGGGACTTGGCCACCAAAGGCTGTGATGGTGTCTCTGTCTCAAAGTTTACTTTTAAGCCATTTTGCTGATAATCCGACCCATGTCTCAGCTTGGGATCTGCTCTGGATCCTCTGCTTGCAGCTGAACTTGGACTTTTGCAGCATCCCAACCCTCACGGACCCCTCTTGGCAGCAGGATGTGATCGTTCCGTGACAAAAGCCAGTGGCTTCTCAGCTCCTGCCTGCCCTGGCCAAAGCTGCAGGGATGTGCTCATGCTTTGGACACCAAGCCAGGAGGAAACAGCATGTCTAGGAGCTTGTCCTTTGATAGACCCTGCTGTGCTGGCACGGGGTTGGGAAACACCCGATTTAAATTCATGGCCCACAGGAACTGGAATTTGGGTCTCCCACAGGGACATGGGTCCCTCCTCAGTCTCCCAGCCTCAGGATCCATCCTCAGTCCTGCTGACATCCCAACTCTGTCCCTGGGTCTCTAGGGCACTGCCTCCCATCCCTCACCTCCAGAAAAATCCAGGGACGTGGCACAGCAGGGCCAGCCTGGACTATGGTCACCAGCCCCGCCGTGGCTGCCAGCACCTCAGGGCCGGCGGCCGTGTGCCATGGTGACTTATAAAGGCTTTTTTTCAGAATTAATAACAGGAGGAACACAAACTTTAATATTTCTGAAGTGAAAATGGAGTGATAATTGTATTTAGTCGACATTCAGGAAAATTATTACCACCTGGCAGCCCCATTTGTGGCTGACGTCAAAGAGCACCATAAACCACCATTAGTTTGGAGAATACCAGGGGGAAAAAAAAGGAAAGGAGCAGAAATTGTGACCTTTGTATTAAAAAAATCCAGGATCAGGAGTATCCTGAGATGCTGGACAGAGCAGGTCCCCAGTGCCTGTTTGCCATCAGGAGTTTGACTAACATTCAGGAGTGCCAGCAGATATGGTCCTCAGAGGTTGAAGGAAAAGACATGAAGAAAAATGTTCCCTTCTCCTTTTTATTTTTTTTCAGTCTTTTATATCCTGTTTATGCCACTAACAAATTCAATTTTCAGGAGCTGGAATAAAGACAAAGCCTGAGCTGTTTAAAATGGGTTGTGGGCAGCTCCCACTAGAAGCATACAGGGGAGGTTCATCACCCCAAAAAGCACCAAATCACAGGAGTGGGGAGGAAAGGGGGTTAGGGTGGGAGAGTAGAGCTGAAGCAGTGATGGAGAGGGTGCCAGTTGGGTGCCCTGAGCCTCATGCCCACTCCTGAGTGTCTGTGCTGCTGGGGCATGGCCTCCACCTGGTCCCCAGTGCCATGGCCGGGCGCAAAGCCGTGGCAGGAGGCTCTGGCCCATGGAAAGAATTCTTCACTTGGGAATTTGAGCAAAAAAGATTAAATGAAGTAAAAAATGCACGCAGCACTATGAAAGCAGAAAAAGAACGTTTCCAAATATCCTCAGCCTCCTCTGCACCCCGCACGCACTCCAGGCGCTCTCAGCTGCCACCTCTCCTTCCCAGAACATTTTGGGGGTTCATGGCTCCCCAACACAGGAGAGAGCTCTGTCTTGGCTCTGAGGCAACCACAACATGGAGAGACATCATGACCTGGTGCCTTCATCTCTTTCCATCCATCCCCACTCTTCCCTGGCTGTCTGGGAGGCTCCCAACAAAACCAACCTAGCCATTCATTGCTGTAGGGAAGTTTCAGCACCTTCCTGCAGGCAGAGGGTCCATCCTGCTGAGGCCCTAGCCCCGGCCTAGGGGTGCTCTGGGGTGCAAAGGGTGATTCCAGTCCCAAGGGAACTGATGCTGCTCAGAGTTCCCCCAGAGACAGGGAATAAACCTGCATTGGTTCTTTGCAGGAGGAGAGATATTCCTGTGCTGGGCCACACCCAGGAACAGGGGTCCTGTAAGGCTCACAGCAGTGCTTCCCATGGATGGGGATTTCCAGGGTCCTGGCATAGCAGTGCTTTCCCACTGTGGGCCTGGAGCAGGGCTGCTTCCAGACACCAGCATTAAGGAAAAATCCCATCATACTGTGATGAAAGAGTGATGTGTGGCATAGCCTCCCCAGGTGCAAAATGCCTCCTCCCTTAGGAAAATGGGGTAATTAAAGGCTACTGATGTTTTGAGCTATTTAGCAATGCTGGTTTGTTCATTTGAGCCCTCCTGGAAGACCACACAACAATCCCTGTGCTCCCACACTCTCCCAGCCAGCCTAACAGAAGCAGGGCCAGCAATAGTTCCATCAGCTAAACCAGTTCTGGCTCCAGTGCTCCCAGTTCCAGTGGAGCCGTGGGGATGTCTGTCGATCCCCTCATGGGAATGAACCCCAGCTCTGCCAACAATAGCAGGGCTGGGAGCACCTGGGTTTGCAGCAGGTTTGGAGTGTCCCTGTCCTTGGCCATCCCAATGGCATCTCATTGAGCCTCAACCAAACAACTGGCGATCACCGAGACCACAAACAAACAGCATTAGATTAGATTACTTTTTTGTACATATTCTTTTTCCTGAAAAAAACAAAGAGAAGAGGAGAATTCGTATTTCCTGTCCATGTGAAAGGAATTTGCCAGCATGTGGCGGGGAAAGCAATCCTGGTGGCCTGGAGAAGCCACCACCTCGTGACTCTAGAGACAAAGAGGAGCCAGGAGGTGGCTGGCAGGCAGGTTCCACATCCAGACACCTGCACAGGGGCACAGGCCAGAGCAGGGAACCCTTGCCAAAGCTGCAGCTCCCTAAACCTGGGTGCTGGGAAGAGGCAGGATGGTGTGCCAGGCCAGGCTCAAGCCCCAGTGCTGCCAGGGTCTGAATGTCTCAGCAAAGCGGCAGCGGCTCCCAGCCAAGGCTTCAGGAAGGAATTTCAGAAAGTTCTTGGTGTGGCCTCTCTTTTCCTAGAACAGATCAGAAGCTGGGATCTGCTCAACAATCCTCCTCCGTAATTTTGCCAAGTTCCCTGGAGAGGTCAGAGGAGCAGAGTGAGGCTGATCTGAGAAAGCCTCGGCACCCTGGGGTTAGGGAGGGGGTATGCATGGGCAGAGGGATGTGATGGGCAGAGAGACCATCAGGTCAGGACTTGCATCCCTGCAGCCCCACAACCCGGAATCTCTGCATCCCTTCATCTCTGGGTTCCTGCATGTCTGCCTCCCCCCAAACCCCACTTTCCTGCATCCATAAATCCCTCTATCCCCATGTCCCTGAATCCCTGCCTCCTCAGAGCCCTGGAAATCTGTTCTGTTCTCAGTTTATTCAAACATCCTGTCGTTCTTCCCAGATGGTCGGTGCTGCTGGTTGTCTGGCACATCCTACTGCACTGGACAACTCTGCAGCCCTGGCATCTTGCTCTCGATCAAAGTTACGCATTCACTGAATTCTTCCGTTTCCATGTTAATAATGGATAAATCCTGTTGCATAATTATTTTCCACATCATCTCCCTCCCCTGGTGCTGAGAGGCACCAACCACCCTACAGATCCCTGCATAGCTGTGGTAAGGGATGGGCACCCTGGCACTGCAAAGAGGAGTCCTTGTCCCTGGTCCCTTGAGGCTGGGGACGCTGCTGGGTTTGAGTTTCGCAGTCCCTGGATGTGTTCAAGGCAGGCAGAATGGTCTGGTGGAAGGAGTTCCTGCCCATGGCAAGAGAATTGGAACTGGAGGAGTCTATCATTCCCAAAGCCTCCAGCCCCGTCCTCAGTGCTGCTGAGGCCCCAGGAGCACTCTCAAAACACTGGGGGACCTCAGCCAGACCTTCACCAGACACAGCCTCTGCACCCTCCTCCAAGCACCCTCAGGCAGGCTGCAAAGGGGAAAAGATGTTGGAGAGAGGCAGGATGCAGCATGCCAGGGGTCCTGTGCCAGGCAGGGACATGGACCAAGGTGCAAAAGCCCCTGGGGGACTGGCAGCAGGATGCAGTACCATCCCTATCCCTGGAATGGGCCCTCCTGCTGGTTCTGGGGACAAGGGTGGCTGCGGGCAAAGGGAGAAGCAGTGTCAGTGCACGGCCAGTTCCCAATTTGCACCAGCTTGGAACAATGACAATGACAATGGTAGAAATAAAGAGATGAAAAATGTGTCTGTGATTTGAAGAAGCTGGAAACACCCAGCATAGGGGACAGAGGGCGGGAGGGTGGCTCCTGACTGGCCATCGCCCCGGCAGCGAAAGGGGTCCCTAACGCCTCCAAGCTGTGGAGCCCTTCATGGGGGCAGCCTGGCTTTCCACAGTCACAGCTTGGGAATAATTCAAAGATTTTCTTGTCAGGAATTTCTTGCCGGGAACGGCCGTGGGCTTTTATGCCTGCACTGAATGATTGAGGGGTTGGAAAGGCAGGCGGGGGCTCAGTGGAGCCCCACGGCCTTGTGCACAGCATCTGTGTCCTGCTCCCATATGGAGAGCAAAGGAAAGGGAAAGGCTGAGTGGTGGGAAAAACCACAACCATCCAGGCCTCAGCAAATGGCACCCGTTTTGAGGCAGTGGCCACTTCTCTCCCAGCCTGGTTTTCCATCTAGGATGAGGTGGGAGCAGGAGGGGGCATCTGTGCCATCCCCGGTGCCTGCCATGATAGAGGCAGCAGTGGCTGGTACCACAGCTTGTCCCCTTCTTGGGCTCTTCTCCTTTCCTCCCTGGAATTTTGCCTTTTTGGTTTTTTGGCTTTTTTTTTAACATAAAATTTTTCATACCCTTTTATACACTGTAAAAATTTAATACAAAGGAAATTAAAAAACCCAGAGGAACTATTCTCAAAATAATTTCACAATCTGCACATATCCCTCAGCAAATTGAATTTGAAGGAAATAAAGAACAAAATATGACAATAAAGGGCTTCTAAACAAATCCTAATGTGTCACATATGGAAGTGCAAATGCCAGCCTGTGTGCAGGCACTTAGCGGAGGTGGGTGGCATGTGGGTCTGGGGGGCACAGCTCTGCCACCCCCCAACACTGCTGGGAGTCCCTGCACTCCTGGGGACAGCTCAAAGGAGCCAGGGGGGTTTTGCTGCCCCAAACTTCACACCATGAACCCTGGCTGAGCATGTCTTTCTTGTGTCCCAGCAGCTCCAGTGCGGTGGCAATGCTGACAGCTTGTTCTGCTTCATCAGCCTGGATCCTGACCAGTTTGTGGCAGTTAATGGGGAAAACTTCAAAGGATCTGAATCAGCCCTGCCAGCGTTTCACAGGGTGAGCTGGGAACCTCCTGCCTCACAGCAATGCCCATGGCATGGCTTCCCCAAGGCCACTCAGCATCCCAGGGGCTTGGTGGTGGGGGGACACAGGTGCTTACTGCACCCCCATCCTCACACCCCCATCCCACACACACACCCAACACCATCCACCCCCACAAAAGCATATCCTTCCCAGATGTTCCTTGTCCAGTTGTGGCCCTGCTTTTCCCCCTTGTTTTTTTTCCTCTTCTATTAATAAACCTGGCACCTGAAGAGGAATTTTCCCTGTAAACACCCAGCCTCACACTTTAGTGACTTTTGTTCTGTGTTTTAATTAATGGACTGGAAAAAATGTCAATTGTTACCCACCACAGGCACGTGTATCCTGCAGGCTGCCAGAGACCGTCCTCCCTGCTCTGTCCCATGCTGTGGTCACAGGGCAGAGCCACACTGACCCCTTGCCAGAGGGAAAATAGGGGATATCTGGAGGGTTGTACCCAAATTGCTGTTCCACTTCTGCACCCACACATGGCACTGCTCCAGGGGGATCCAGGTGCCCTCCCTTGCCGAGATGCCCTATCCCAGATGGTCAATGCTGCTGGTTGACCACGGTGCAGCCCAGCCCACCATGACTGGGCTCCTTGCACCCCTTCACCATCCCCAGCCCCACCAGGCAGCATGTTAGACCAGTTTCATCAAGGAATATTCCCCACCAGCTGGGAAGCCAATACTCCCCAAGAACATTGCCTCATCCCAGCCGTACGTGCCTGGGATGGGGAGAAACGCTGGGGAGCTGCAAAAGACATCCAAAAATTAATGTACTGTCTGCAGCAGCGCTGGGGCTGCAGCCCGGGGGAAGCGCCTGCCGTGTGGCATGGAAGGAACTGCAGAGCAAAGGGTCTTGTGAGGATAGCGGGAGCTGCGCGGCAGAAGCAGGCTTTGCTCTGCAGGCTTCCCACGGCTCCAGGATAAGCTTGGGATGGGACTGGCTCTTCCCCGATATGCAATGCCACCTCCTGCTCTCCCCTGCAGAGAGAAGGTGCGGCCAGCCCTGGAATGCTACAGTGGCGTCCCAGCATCCATGCACCCCCACCTTTGGTGCTCTCTGCAGCCGCCGTGACCTCGGACATCTCCATCCGTACTCGGAGCAGGGAGCGGCGCTCCATCCCGGCTTAGCTGCCGGGGCTCAGGCAGTGAGCGGAGGCCAAGCCTGTGTGGGCAGTGCAGACAGGCAGCCCGTGGGCAGGGCGCTGCCCGTCTGGGGCTGGGACACCCCGGCAGCCAGCTTGGGACACCCCGGCAGCCAGCTGCTCCTGCTTTGATGTGGAGTCCCTCAGGCTCCGCACAATGCAGACTGGGGCGGGATGAAGCAAGGGTGATTGATTGTCTTGTTTTGTTCCTCCAAGGCTGTCCTGGACTGCTCGGATTCACAGCTGAGATCCCCCAAGAGCAGGGGTTGGCAGTGTCCACCCAGGCTGCAGGGATAGGGCTGGTGGCGTGCAGGCTCTGGCTGGAGGCAGTGGGCTGGTGGTCTCAACCCTCTGTGCCTCAGTTTCCCCATCACCACTGCCCTCTTGGAAGCTCTTGGTGCCTCTGGATGAAATGCATCCCCTGAAACCGTCCTCCATTACTCTCAGGTGTGCTGAGCATCCCTGGAATTCAGGTCGACAACGGGAGCGTAGGAGCCCTACCAAAGGTAAAGTTCATTAGGACTTGAGCATGTTGACCTTCGAAAAATGGAGTTTAGCTCCATCCAATTGATGAGTCACAACTCTGTTTGTGCGATGCACTCCCTGCAAGCAAGGTTTCCACCGCAGAACTAACAGGCGTTTCTGGGAAGCACTGGGGTTCTGGGTTTCCTAATTATTTTCAAACCCTACTGGCAGCCTCTCTCTGACAGGGATCACGCCTGCTCGAAGCGCAGCACTCAGGCGTGTTTGGAGTCCTGAAGCACTAATTGACTTTAGCTCGGCCTCGCTGCTGAGCGCCGGCTCTCGCAGCCCCAGTCCCTCCTCCTGCCCAAGCCTGCCTGCATGTGGTTTGCATTTCTTCCCCGGAGAAAAAACCCCTTTCTCCTGCCTCAGTGTCATCTTTCCCTGGAATTGAATTTGGGGGAAGTGAAGGGGAGGCAGAATTGAGTGACTACCTCCCCTCTCAAGGCAATGATGGCAGTGAGGGGAAAAGCCCATTCCAGGAACCCCTCCCTGGTCCACATCCCTTGGCACTGGTGATTTCAGTCACAATCAGGTGGCTTCTGAGCCAGTAAGCCCTGAGGCACTGAGCAGATTGTGGAGGAGCTACTCCAGCACTGCTGGCTCTCCCTGCTATGCAGCAGGGGATCCCATCTTTCCCTCCCACTGTGTGCTAAGAAAATTGCTGCCTGCGTGGAGCAGGACAGGGATTCTGGTAGAAAACATGCCAGTGCCATCCATCACCCGGCCCTGCTCACCCTGGGTGATGCATGGGGGGGGCTTTCCCATCCATGGGAGAGGAGCAGCAGCAAGCTGAGCCCGAGGAAATCAGCAGCCTGCGACACCTGAACATCAGCCAGGGATTATCCACTGCCCCTCTCTGCCCTGTCCTGTGAGGCTCTGGGTCATACCCAGCACGCACAGCACTGCACAGGGGTGAGCCAGCTGCCCTGGCCGTGCGGGCTGCCATTCCCAGCACAGAGGGCTCATGGGCTGCCAGCGGGGTGGGTGGTTGGGAAATCTGTTTCCTCTTCTGCTCGTTACGACACCACAGTGGGCGCATGCAATGGGAGCAGTGAGGCAGTGGGAAAGTATGAAGGTCAGGGGAGACTGCGGTTTGTGTGACGGAGGTGACCCCGGCTGATGTAGCCTTTTACCTGCTCCAAGCACCGCTGTCTGGCTGGGATAGCTCCAGCTATGCCTCCCTTGGGACATCACCCCTAGCTCTGTCAGGGAGCAGGTCTCTGCAGACCATGTTCCTGGGTAAAAGAGGGAGGAAAATGGCTAAGGGCAGCTTCCTTGGTGCAAGAGCTGGGTGTGAACCGTCATGAACACGTGCGAGGCATCAGGGCACTGGCTGCTCTGAGGGCTTCGCTCAGCTCTCACAGCATTGCTCCTGCTCCCAGCTAGGCTCCAGCAGTCACAAAAAGGACATGGCTGCTCTGACGATGGCACCAGCGTGCCCGGCAGCTGCCCTGATGCACTCGCAGCACAACTTCACCGGCTCTGCAATCCTCATCACCTCGTTAGTGACTTGGCTGTTGATTCCAGCCAGGGCCAGGCTCTCCATACCTCCCACGCAGTTTGCTGGCCCCCACCTCACATTAGGGGGCTGCTTTCATGTGGCCAGTGGTTTTCATCATGAATAAGCCATGAATAAGTGAGTGAAGCACGGGAGCAGAGGAAGGAGACAGGCAATGTGGGCCAGCATGGCACCGTGGGTGCTGGAATAAAGGCTTTGATGTAGTGGCAGTCAGCCCTGGGGCCATGGGCTCAGGTATGGCAGGGGCCTGGCTCCCAGGAGGGTCCCATGGTGAGGGATGCATGGAGGCATCCTGCTTTCTCCTGCTGTGCCCGTGGAGAAGCTGATCAAGCCAAGGGGGACTTGGTAACAAAAGTAATTTCTCAAGAGTGGTCCAAGGCAGCTGATACAACACAGTGTGGGAAAATAAATCAAGGATGAACACTGACATGAAGCTACAGGAGGATAAGCTGAGGGCTGGATGGGAGCACATAGTGAGGGTCAAGAGGGTGGGATGGTGGGTGAACTGGAATGGCAGCAATTTGGATGGGAAACTGAAAGCTTGGCAAGCACTTAGCAGAGCTGCTGTGTGATCCTGCTGAGACACCAACAGCTCCTGATGCCACCGATCCCAAATACCCTGTGCTCCTGCACCTGCAGCGGCTCTGCAGGAACACAGGGGGAGTCCAATAGCAGCAGTGAGATTAGGATTCCAGATCAGGTTTCTAGAGGGAGACCTATGATTTCAAACTCTCCCTCAGAAGTGGGCATTTGAATGGAGCCACTGGTAGGTTCCTGGCCCACCCAGGGCTGGGCTGTGCTGGGAAAGTGAAATGTGGATGCCGTCAAAGCCTGAAACCACGGCTGCTGCCAGGGAGTGAGCTGAGCCATGGGGTGGAAATGCTGCTGCTGCTCTGAATCACATCTCAGCAATGGAGAAGCTCTGGCTGAGGCATTTCCTGCTGTTCCCAACTCATTCCCATCCAATGCCTCTCTCATTGAGCTCCTGTGCTGAAATCCTGGCCCTGTGGAAAATCCACAGCAGCTTTCCTGATGAGTCCAGCTGTCTTCCCTGAAGAAAGGAGTGGCAGAGTGTGGCAGGAGGTGTGGTGTCTCCTGGTGGTGATTCCCATGGGACCTGCCAGGCTGTGGTCGGTTGTTCAGCCTCAGTGACTTCTTGAGAGGGAAATGGAAAGAGAGAGCAGTTCGAGTTAATTAATTGACGCATAATGAAGTCAAGATGAGCATCCCCCAAGGAGCTGATGCTCAGATTAGGAAAGCAGCAGATGATGGTGTTCCCTGGCTTTGTCCCGAGCCCCAGCCTCCTGCCAGCCACACTGAGGACACTGGCTCTGGCCCAGGAGCAAGTAAAAAGAGCTCATAAATGCCTTTCAATGGCAACTTTAATAGAACTTAGGTGTTATAAGCACTGTGAGCGGGAGTCAAGGACACTGTGACTGAGACAAGGGAATTATGGAAGGGATGAAATAAACTATCCATGGCTGTTTGGTGCTTTGGTCCCTTTGGTGTCAGCATGAAGGCTTGCTATGGCAGCACAAGCAGAAGCTGCACGGACTCAAATGCTTTTCTGATGACAAGAGCGAGCCAGGAGCAGGAAAGGAGGCTCAGAGTGACTAACCTGGAGGTTGCTGGATGGTGCTGGGCAGAGACCCTTCACATGATCATGGAATTTTTTAGGCAGGAAAAGCTTGCTTTAGATCATTGAGTCCAACTGTTGCCCCAGCACAACCAAGCCCACCATTAACCATTCCGGTGAAGAAATTGTCCCTAATACCCAAAGTAAACCTCCCCTTGCACAATTTGAGGCCGTTTCCTCTTGTCCTGTCCCTGTTCCCTGGGAGCAGAGCCCGACCCCTCTGTGGCTGCACCCTCCTGTCGGAGAGTTATAGAGAGAGAAGGTCCCCCCTGAGCCTCCTTTTCTCCAGGTTGAGTCCCCCCAGCTCCCCATCTGCTCCTGGTGCTCCAGCCCCTTCCCCAGCTCCATTCCTTTCTCTGGACACGCTTCAGCCCCTCAATGTCCATCTTATCCTGGAGGGCCCGAAATCGACCCCTCGAAGAGCCTCAGCAGTGCCGAGAAAAACAAAACAGTCAGCAGCCCTGCGGCCTCAAGAGGCGATTCGGGCCCAGCGCAGCGGACGAGAGCCCTCTAGTGAGGGGCGGTGCGGGCCCGGCTCCGCCCCGGCCCGGAGCAGCCATGGCCGGTTTGGAGCCGCTGTACGCCTGGGCAAGGCCCGCCATCTCCCGTCCGCAGGACGCTCTGGTCTGCGGCATCCACTGGGAGCTGATCCGGCACGGCTACCGCTGCCTGGGCACCGGCGACCAGGTACGGGCCGAGCCGCGCTGCGCCGCCGCGGAGGCCTAGTAGGCCGCGGTGAAGCCTCGGCCTTTCCTAGCGCCGCTCGCCGGCCCCGTGCGGCCGAGACGGGCGACCGCTGCCGGGGTCGGGAGAACCGGGCGGCGCCGGCGGTGTTGGGGGCACCCGGACCGTTGCGGGGTCCGAGTGGCCTCAGTACTGGTGTGGAGGTCGGAGCGGGCGGCTGCGGGTTTGGGATTGTCCCGGTGTTGGGGAGTCCCGGTGCTGTAGGGGAGTCCCGTTTTTGGAATCATGGCGGTACTGAGAAGATCCCGGTACTGACTCCAAGGGGTGGTATGCGGGATGTCGCAGGACGGGAGATCCTGATGCTGGATTCCAGGAAGAGAGTACCGTGCTAAGTGGAGTTTAGTGGTGAGGCAGAACTCTAATAAAAGGAAGGTGTCCAGTCCAGTGCTGAGGAAGAAATGTATTGGGGCAATACCAGAGAGTAAGTGTTAGATCCGGCCCCAGTGCCAAGATGGGGGTCTAGTGAATTGGGATCCTAATGTGGTGTTGGGGGATAATGGGGGTTGCAGGGCACTGTCACAGCGGAGGACTCTCTTCAGTACCATAGGAGGGGACAGTGTAGGGTAGGGTCCCCCAGAAGCACTGATGTGGGGCTGGGACAGACATGATGACAGCCTTCTCCCATGCCCCAGACAGCTCTGTATCATGCTGGGGGGGTGAAAGGTGTCTGGCAAGGAAGAGCATTGTCTCCTAGTCTAAATATTTAGACCTCCTCCTGCTCAGCAAAGAGTGGTCGCGTCCTCTTCTAGTGCAGGGATGCTGTGGGAGGCTGGCAAGCAGGCAGGACCAGCCTGTAGGGCCAGTCCTGCTTGTGCTGTCAAAACCTGGAAGGCATTGAGGGATCCCCTCCCAGAGACCTCAGTTCCCTCCTGGATCTCCCTGTGCAGCCAAGACAAGACCCCCAGTCCTAGGAGGTCATGCTGGGCTCCTGGGCAGGGTCTCAGCAGCTTATCTGTTCCCTTGCAGCCAGGTCCTGATGAAAGGAAATCAGAGCTGTTGCCTGCTGGCTGGGAAGCCAACAAGGAGGTGTATACACTGCGCTACAAGTCCACAGATGATGCCCATGAGCTGCTGCTGAAGGCCATCATGGTGGAGGACAGTATGATCCTAAACGTCATGGTGAGCACCCACGTGGCCCCTGTGGGTCCTTTGGCTGAAAAGAACACCAGGGGCAATTTCATCAATGGTGGCTTTTGCTTGTTCTGCGTGGAAGTGGTGTTTGTCTCTCAGGATGGGGCAGACCTTGGGGGGTGTTTTTGTGTCAGGTGTGGCCCAGCATGAAGCTGGTCAAACTCTGGCTGTGTCAGGGCAGTAGGACAGTTGACCTTGAACACTCCAGTGCAGGAACTGCCCTGCTTCTGTCCCTTTCCCAGCCCAGGACTTCTCTGCAGCCCCCAACAAGCAGCTGCTCCAGGTGGCTTTGCTCAGTGTTTCACCCCTTGCAGCCTGAACTGGGGAGAGGGAGCAGGGAAAGTCTTGCTATATGCTGGGATTTGCTCCTGGGGATACAGGCACAGCACAGGGACATGGCAGGAAGCAGGTGAGCCCCATTCCTTGTATCCCAAGCCTGTTGTTGTAGTTTCTCTGTCCCTCATTTCCAGCTCTGCCAAGCTGCTCATGCTGCTTTACCTGTGTTTTTCCAGGATCGTAGCTCTCAGAAGGTGGCAGATGTGACCCTGGCAGTGGCTGACTACATCAACCCAGAGCACCTGGATGATTTCCACAAGTAATCTCAGTTTCCTGGTACTTTCTGCAGGAGCAAATGTCCTATTGGCATGGAGAGGGGGACAGAAATCAGGCTGGGAGGAGCTGGGGGACTTACTCCCCTGTGCAAAACCAGGCCAGCCCTGAAATGCAGCCAGGACTCTGTTCCCTGCCTTCCTCTGCACTGGCACGAGAGATATAGAGGACAGTGGGCTCGTGGGATGGAGCCCAAGGGAGGGCCACCCCACCTGGGAAGCACATTTATTTCCAGAGCATTGTGCTGGGTGGACACTGCCCAGGAGTGTGACAGCTTCAGCCACATCCGCAGTCATGTGCTTTCCTGCAGTGCAGACTGGTTGGGTTGGGGCAGAAGGGAGTGGCTGGGTAGCAGCTTGCCCATATGAAATGGAGTAAAGACTTTGGTCCCCCTGTGTGCTGCTGTCCTTTCCTGTCCCCTCTGTGCTGCCATTGGGGGACGTGTTTTGTGCCAAAGACACTTTGGGCTTGTCTGTCCCCTCCCCGTGCCTGTCCAGCACCCCATGTCCTGGTGCCATGGCCCCCCCACCCTACTGCCTTCCCTCTCCTTGCTGCAGGGTGTACAAGAACACTGAGGAGCTGAGGACAAGAATCACTTCAGGCATCATTGCTCCCCTCGGGGCCCCTGCAGAAAAGGCCAGAAAGGAGCCTGAGTCCAAAGAGGACGTGCTCTGGGATGAGAACCCGCTCCGGCTCCCTCCCCGGCAGCCAGTGGGCACAAGGGCCCCATCCAGGTGAGTGAAGAGTGTGTGTGGCTGCTGAGAACTCCCTGTTAGAGGGGATGTGGTCCTGGCACAGCTCCCCAAACAAAATGTCAGGTCCCCATCTCGCTCATGTGGGATGGGGAGTGAAAAGGATGTGGACCTTCCCCAGCTGGATCAGCCTGGACACTTGGGTTTGATTTGGTTGCTGGAGAGGGGTGGGCTGTTCTGGAGTTGTGTGTTGGACTGACAGACCCAGGAGGGAACAGGCAAGGTCTGGGGCTGGATGAGGTGTGGGGTCAAGGACAGTGGCCCTGCTCCTGGCTGAGGGGCCATTGGGGCTGGCAGAGCAAGGACACCAGTGGGAAGGACAGTGCCATAGTGTGGCTGAGCACCTTTCAGGAGGGACAGCAGAGGTGCACCCAGCCAGGGTGGGGTGCAAGACTTCCTTCCTCTTCCTGTTCTCCTGACCCCACTTTGCCCTTGGAACCATTGCTGGCAATGCTGGATAGAGGGGATACATGGTACCTGCTTTGCCATCCCTTCCCAGCCCCTTCAGTCATCCCTTGTATGTGGAAGGTGAGTTCCCTCCTCTCACACACACACTGTGACCCCTTTGGCTGGATGTCAAGAGACACTGCAGTGGCTCTGCCATCTCTTGGGGACCAGCTGTGACTTCTGGCTTGTGTGTCACCCCACTGCTGTCTGCTGCCACTCAGGGTGCAAGAGGCTCCATGGAGAGGCCTGGAAAGACAGGCTAGAGCTGGGCATTGCTCTGAAACCATGTTACTGGCATGGGTTATTGACAGGGAGATGTGCCAGCTGGCTGCAGGCCCACCACCCCACTGTCCCCACGCTCCTAGAAGTGGGACTGTATCTCTGGCTGGGACATGCTGGAGAGCCTGGCCTAGCCCAGCACTGCTTAGGGACACCCTGACATGGAAACTCCTGGTATACATGGACAGCTCCTGCTCCAAGCAGTGGAAACAACAGGGCTCCTTTAATCTCAGCAAGCTGCTGCCACACACATCAGTGGCCTCATCCAGCAACACCCTGGAGCAGGGAATGCTCCCAGTGGCAGCACTCTCATGCAGGGTCCCAGAGATCCCAGGGCCCTCCAGGTGCTGCACTGTTTGCCGCTTCTCTGCTCTTCCTCAGCATTTTGCTGTGTCCTGTGTTTCAGGCCTTCCCCCTTGAGTCCCTTTGCTGTTGGTGGAGAAGACCTGGACCCTTTGGGGTGAGTATGGCTCTTGAAGCACACCCTGCTTTGCCTCTGGGGGATCTGGGGTGTTTGGAGACCACTGGAACAGTATCCAGCCAAGTGTCTCTGAGTGGGGGCAGTTGCTCAGTGCAAATTGTGAGGACCAATTGACAGTTGCTAAAGCTCAATATGGTTCTAATATCATAATAAGATCCTGTCTCTTGCATAGATGATAGGTTGCAATCTGTGTCTGTTTAATAATCAGCTTGTATTCATTTAACACACAGTAATTCCTGCAGTAAATCAAAGCTGAATACATCGTTAAGTGAATGTAAGCCTCTAATTTAAACTGTTACCAGCTGCTGTGTCTCCAGCCCAGCAGTCTGCAGAAGGGGAGGCTGAAAGCCCAGTTCACAAATTCTCAAGTCCTGTTGTAAGCCTCTCTGCTGTCTGAGGCATTTGGAGAAAGCCTGGGCAGAGGCTGGGCTGTCTGAGAGGCTGAGCTTCACAGATCCATCCTTGATATTTGGTTTGGTCAGGCAAAGAGAACCTGTCATCTTCTGCTCCAGTTAAAAACACACAGGCAGACAATAACCAGCTTGTGGTGTCGATGTTGAGTTTCCTGCAGCCCAGAGGAGTCTCCTGTTTGGAACCACGCTCCTGTGGGGTTGGCATTTTTTTCCCTCTTGCAAGACTTGTTTCTCCATGGGTTTGGCTAGAAAAGCTAACAGCTAAAAATGTCCCTGCTCAGCTGGAAAGAGAGGCCTGGAGCTGGCAGGACTGGAAGGAAATCTGATTGCACCAGGAGAGGGAATTCATTCTGGGGGGAGGGTGTCCCTGTTTCTCTTGCTGCCTCCAGGCCTTCATCAGAGATTTCTCTGTAAATGACAAAAAAAGATAGTAAATGGAAGCAGATTTGTGTGCTGACACCTGCCAGTGCTGGGGATGGAGACCCAGATTCCCAGGAATATGCTCATGGGACTTGGCTGTCCTGGGGCGCTTTGGGCAGCTGTTCTGGCCTAATGGAACTCATTAGCATGGTTGTTAATGACTTGTATGATGGCAGCGGTGTCCGGAGGCTCCAGCCGCATTTGCACAAAGCCGGCTGTGAGGAATGGCACTCACAGTGTGGGGCAGCTCTGAGGAGCCGCCGTGGTCAGCAAATGACTTCCAGGCAGCTCTTTGGAAAGGCTTGTGGGAGCCCAGCCGCCTCTTGCAACACTGCACAGGGCAGGACGGGAAGCAAGGACGGAACATGGGTCTGCAGTGAGGGCCAGGGGGTCTGGTGCTCCTTGAGGGAACAGCCAGCACCTCTGCTGTGGAGACAGGCTGACAGAACTGGGGCTGTTCACCCTGGAGAAGGGAAGGCTTCAGGGACACCTCAGAGCTCCTTACAGTGCCCAGAGGGCTCCATGAGAGCTGGAGAGGGACTTTAGACAAGGGCCTGAAGTGACAGGACAAGGGAGAATCGCTTCCCACTGACAGCAGGCCAAGTTAGATTGGATATTGGGAAGACATTCTTTTCTGTGAGGATGATGAGACCCCAGTCCTCTGGTTGTCCAGAGAAGCTGTGGCTGCCCCCTCACTGGAAGTGTTTGAGATTGGATGGGGCTTGGGACAACTTGGTCTAGTGGAAGATGTCCCTGCCTGTGGCAGGTGGTTGGAATGAAATGATCTTTGAGGTCCCTTCCTACTCAAACAATTCTGGGATTCTCTGCAACGCTCTCTGTCTTTCTCCCATGGCTGCTCCTGGGAGCTTTCCTTCCCACATGCCATGCACCAGGTTAACCCCATGTTCCTGTGCTCAGCATTTCTTCAGTTCTCTCCAGTGCCAATCTCATCTCCTTCTCTGCCTTTTCTCTCTCCAGAGGTCGGAGTGGGGGAATGATTGTGGATCCTCTCCACTCTGGTGTCCCACGGCCTGGCATTGACCCATCGTCAGGCATTCCAGGCCGGCTTCCCCCAGGAGCTGTTCCACCAGGCGCCAGATTTGACCCCTTTGGCCCCTTAGGAATTGGGCGACCCGGGTAGGTCCTTGGCCATGCTGGTATTCCAGCCTGCTTCCAGCCTGCCACTGGATCCCAGCTCATCCCTGTTGCTGCAGGCCTGAGCTCTCACTTCTGTTTGACTCTGCTCTGAATTTCTTTCCAGGCCAGATCCGGACCACCTTCCCCCTCCAGGCTACGATGACATGTTCATGTGAGGAGTCACCATGTGGCTGCTCATGAATAAGTCTTCTGGGAAGCAGGGGCACTCCGCCTCTTCACTCCTCGTCTGATGGACGTGATATTTCCAGCAGCATTTTCCTTCTCTCCGTTTCGGGCCACATTCCCATGTGTCCCATCAGCTATAAAGGCTTCCCTGTTTGCAGAACAAAAGAGGAGGCAGTAGTAGGTCATTTCTTTCTCTGCTCCTCTGAGGGTGCCCAGCTGTTTGCACCCAGCAAGGTGGGAGCGTGGGGTGCGGCACTCTGGGAATGGCCTGGGTGCTGTGGGATTTTTCCTCTGCTTCTCTGGGGTGGCAGAGCTTGCTGCTGGGGTCCCACAAGGGGTGGGTGTGAGGAGGGAGCTGGCTCCTTGCTGCTCCTCTGCAGGAAACCACAGCAACCTCCTGAAGGGGACAGCTGGAGTGGGTTTCTCTCTTGCTCTGTATCTGAGCAAGGTGATGATTGAAGGGCTGGAGAGCCCAAACCACAGGATCTCTGTGGGTAGACCCCCAGCAGCAGCTGGGTGTACAGCTGCGCCTGCTGGCTTTGAAGAGCAGCACCAGAAAAGCCTTTGATGTGCATGAGAAGAGACATAGATTGAATTCCTGGCTCACCTTCCCCCCTCTCTTCCCTGAAGCCATGGTGTTTTTCATTGCTGGGGTGTCTGTGAGGCCCTGGAGGTAACGTGGCAATGGGTGCCCACTGGGCACTGCATGGATCTGGAGTAAGAGGGAGGGAGCTTTGCAAAAGAGGTTTCTCGAACATGTTTTCCTCCTGCTGCCAGTCTTCTTGTGTGTGGCTCTGGCTGGCTGGCTTGGGGAGAATGGGTGAGATCTGCTTGGCTCAGGCTCCTGAGCTCTGTCTAGAAGCTTCCCTTCTCCCCAGCTCAGTTGATTTTAGGTCTGCAGCTCATCTCTCCTGTCAGGGGCTCACGCTGTTTTTCTTCTCGTGGTTTGATCTCTTGGAAAAATGTTCATGAGACTGAAATAAAAATCTGACAACAGTGTTGTTCTGGTGCTTACTGGGGTGGCCACTCTGTTCCCTACTGTGCAAAGGGAAGCCCCAAAGCCCTTCCCGAGGCAGAGGATCCACGTTGGGAACCCGCTTTGTATCCTCCCCTTAGCAGCAGCGCTCGTCCAAGACTATGTAACTGTATTAGGAAAATGAAGTGGAGAACAGCCCAGCCCTGCTCCTGCAGTAATTGCCTCTCCGGGGCATTGAGTGCTGTTGGAACACTGCACGCAGCTGTGTTGGCAGAAATAAAAAGGGGGAAGGGATCCCCTCGTCTATCTCGTTTCCCAAAAGGCTTTTTCTTTTTAAAACCTCTTTGCCTACAAATGCAGTTAATAAAGCTGTGTTATGGTGTGTGCCACCCTGGACCCTGCACACGTGGGAGCAGGGAAGACCAGCTGGAGAAGTCTGGTGCTGGGAGCATTTGGAGCATCCCCTGCATCTCCCCAGGGCTCATGCATAGACCCCCATATATGGAGGGGCTGGTTCTGAGCCCAGACCCTCTGCACTACCCAGAGATTTTTCAGGGGAACACCCAGCTGCAGACCCTCGGGTGGGCTGTGGGCAGTGCCCATGACCAGAGCAGCATGGGGGGTATGGAGAGAGACCCAGGGCTCCGTGAGGCCATTGCTCTTGCTTGTCCCCTCCGGCTCCTGGGACAGCTTCGTCCCAGGATAAAGAAGCTCCCAATCTTGCTGCTGGGGTTGAGAGACTGGATGGGGGAATGGAAGCAGCTTTGGCCTCATCGAGAGGCCCTCTCTGCGGGGGACGGCTGTTTTCTGTGCCTGAATTAATCATGTTCTGCGACCTACCAGGAGGGAGAGACGCAGCCGGCTTTGATGGGGCTAATTAAAGCGAGTCAGAGCGGGGAGAGGCTGCGACAGCGCGGGGAACGGGCCTTTGTCTGCAGCCCCTGGCCCCGGCGGGTCCGTGGTGTTGTGCAGCTGGGAAACAGGTGGCAGAGGAGGGGAGTGGGTTCCAAAGGGGACAAGTGTCTGCTGCAGGCCTTTGCCTGAGCCTCTGGGAAAGGGCTGAGCCATCCACTCCAGAAAGGATGGGTAAAAGGAGGCAAGGATCCTCCTCTCCATGTCACAGGACAGTGCCAACAGGAGAGTGTCCCCACAGCTGGCTTGGGTGCCACCAAAGGAGCTGGAGCATGGCAGAGGTGGCTCCAGAGGACCAGTGATCCCAAGCACATTCCTTATTCCATCTGTAGAGCTTGTTACCAGCACAAACCCCATTCCCCGAGAATGGTTGAGGGGCAGCCGCCCCCATTGTGGGTTTGTTCCACAGTGGCTGTGAGGGCCAGGTCTCCCTTCAGCAGGAGGGATAGTTCAGGCCCTCAGCCATGTGTCCCTGTCCCCAGCACTGCTGTTTCTTCCCTAAGCGACAGGAAACATTAACATGCACAGCAGCACAGTATCACACCCCACGTTAATTTTTATGGGGAGGCTGTGAGGAGTGGCTGGGGCTGGGCGTGCAGTCTTGGCACAGGCTCAGCCTCCCTCCTCCAGCAGCAGCACTTCCACTACAGGTTTGAAGAGAGGCACTGGATTATTGGTAATGGCTCAGGATCCCCAGAGAGTCCTTCAGGCCATCTGCCAGCCTGCCCAGACCACTGCACCTGCCTGCATGCTCCCGATGGATGGCAGAACCCCCCCGCGTTGCTAATTACCCTGCAGCCGGAGCTACATCCCTTGGATCCTGGGCACAGGGAAGCCGTGTGTGTGTGACCCAGCAGGAAAACAAAGCAGCCCCCATTATATGAACTGGGAAAGGCACACTGGGCCCTCCTTGCTTGCTTTGCTCATCCCTGGCACAAAGAAAGACACCCCCAAAACACCAGCACTGGGGGACTGGAGAGCCATTGACCCTCATTCCACTCAGGCTGCACAGCATCAGCCTTTCCCAGCCAGATTTTTCTCAACACTGTGGAATATTTTGGATTGCTTCCTACTATTCCCCTGCACATTAAGTACCACATACTAATGCCTCTTTCCCAGGATCTGCCAGAGTGATGAAGGGACAACCAGGTCAGACAGCTCCATGCCTCTCTGCCACAGCCACCCTACACCTCAGCCTAGGGGAGGCTGTGTACAAGATCACATCCCAGCCCTGGAATTCTCAGTGGGGAATCTTCTTTAATGGCGCTCCTTCCCTGACAGGGCTTGTTCATTATAAATGTATCTCTCTCCACGTAGAGGTTTCCCCCCAGTCCTGCAGGGACTCAAGGCACAGTCCAGCAACGCGCTGACAAAGCAGTAACAGCCCCTTCCTGCAGCTTCTTGAGCAGCCTCATGCCCTAATCCATGGGAGTATTTCTTCTGCTCACATACAGCAGGTGCTTAGCAGCTGTAATCTTCACCAGGCCCGGCTTTTCATCCTGAAAACACTCCTTCCATCTTATTTAAAGTAACAAAAAAAGCGATGAGGATGATTTCTCCATGTAACAGGTTTATTTTTCTAATCCAGAAATGCAGGGCCAGCACTGAATTGCAGGAGGGACATCTGCCCTCTCAGGGCAGAGCCTTGCTTGGGAAGACTCAGAGCTCCCCCTCTCTCCCCTTCTTATCTTCTTCCTTTTCCTTCCCTCTCTTCCCTCCCTCCCATGGCATCACCCCCCCCTCCAACCTAGAGGTGCTCAGTGACAGCCACAGTGACATTTCACCCCCCTGCTCTCCTTGGACCCTTCATTTAGCCCCTCAGGCTCTGATTAAAGCCATTTGTCCCAGGGCTGTTTGGGACAGGCAATGCTTGTTTAGGGACAGTGAAGCACAGCCATCCATTTCACTCCAAGTGTGTTTTCATCCCAAGGAAGGGTGCTTGGGTGTCAGGATTGCAAGTGCAAGGTGATACAAGGTTGTTTCCTGGGGTCCTACAATAAATACAGAGTGTGGCTGGTGATGTGGTAACAGGGAGAGGGGCATGGGGCATGTGGCCCTTCACAACATCAGGAAAAATAATCTGTGAATCATTATATGGAAACACAGGGCAAAGGACACCATTCCCAGCATAAGAGAAGATACTGGAAACTGCGGAATTAAACCCTACCCAGGCAAACAGATGCAAAAATCACTTTTGTTTGTGTCAGGCTGTCTGGAGGGATTTGTGTCTGCCTAAGAATGTCTGAAGTGGGTAGCTTATGGGATGGATTGAAAACTGGTGGCAGTTCATGATAAACAGCACCTTTTGTGGGTCTGCATTTTCCAGTGGGATAATCATTTCCCTTTCCCAGGATATTGCTCATACACATTTCTCTTTCCACAGATCACTGTGCTTTAATGACGCTTCATGTTTAATTCTCGAGATACAATTTTGCCTTCACACCACAGACAACGACCCTCAAATCAGCAGAAAGGCCAGCATGGGGACACCCCAGCAGCAGCATTGCCAGGTCAGCAGTGGGACACAGCCACCACGTCACCTCGAGGCACTGAGAATCATCCACTCTCTTCTGTACAGAGCACCATGGTTTTTGAAGAGGCCATTCCAGGGCTGCTGGTGGTAACAGGATGCTTGGCACGGTGCAGGCATGTGTCCTGGCCTTCATCCTGCTGTGCAGAATGGGGCTGGTGGGGTGTGAGGGCTGGGGGGTGGCAGGGGGCTGGACCCCACCCCATGGGTGGTGGGCATGCTTGCTGCCTCCTCTTCCGCCTGAAGCAGTGCAAGCACCAGCTCTGTACCAGAGTTTTACAGGAAACTATTGCTAAAAATCATCACTGATGGCAGGAACAGATCTGTCAGAAGAGCAGTCAGGTCCTGGCTGTGGGAAGGAGCTCAGCCTCACATCCAGCCCAGGCTGCAACCAGCCGTGGCACAGAAATCCCACGGCTGCCTTGATTGTGCCACTGCCATGATGCTGGGGGCAGGATCCCATCCAGGAAGGTGCTGGGGGTGCAACAGGAGGTCCCAAGGCCATGCTGTCCCAGTGCTGGTGGTGGAGAACAACCCAGGCCCGGGCCATGCAGTCTGGTGGAGTACCCCAAGGCCTCATCAGTCCGGTGCTGTTGGGCTGGAGCACCATTCAAAAAGAGTTCAAGAAGGTGAGAAAGGTGGCTGAAGGCTGGCGTGGGTGAAGTTTCACCCAATGGTATTGGTGTTGGAGTGCAGCAAGGTGACCCCGTTTCTGCCAGCGGCGGGGGGCTGTCCCTGGGGTGTGCACGGCTGTCCCTCGGGGGGCTGCGGTGGGGGGCTCAGCTGGCTCTCGAGCAGCGCCCGCGTCCCTTCAGCTGATACCCTCCGCAGCCGCAGTCGTACCGAGCCATAGGTACCACCGGTGCGGCGGGCGGACCGGGCGCGGCGGCGGGCGGCGGCGGCGGCCAGCAGCAGGGCGGCGAGCAGGAGCCCACCCAGG
>VZUI01055752.1:0-22477 GCA_013401135.1 Cettia cetti | reverse complement strand
CCTGGAAGCAGCCTGGTGGGTGCTGCTTGGGCTCCTCCTCCTGCCATCATCACCCTGTACTCCTCTGTGGGTGTGCATGCCAGCTTTTAGCACATATCCTCCTTAATTATCAGTATAATTAGGTTTGGGATATATATATATAATCTAAATAAAATTTCTCTAGTTTAAAGATTCGGGTTTCCATCTGTAATTAGGGGATGTTTAGGGCAGGTGGCAAAGGCAGGAAAGGAAGTGTTCATATGAAGATTGTACTCTGAGGGTGGTGAGGTACTGGAACAGATTGCCCAAAGAAGTTGTGGCTGCCCCATCTTTGGAGGTGTTCAAGGCTGGGTTGGATGGAACCCTCAGCAACCTGGTCTAGTGGGTGGCATCCCTGCCTATGGCAGGGGAGTTGAGACCAGCTGATTTTTGAGGTTCCTTCCAGTCCAAACCATTCTGTGGTTGTGTGCTAATGAGCAGGGAGTAAATTCAGATGAACAGGAGAAGAGGTCAGCACCAGGGAGTCTAGCAGGACAAGTCAGGGGACACAGATGGCAGCTTGCTGTGCAGCCCTGAGTGCAGGGGTGCTTTGCAGTAGGGGCAAGGGCTGATGGTTGTGTGAGCAGCTCTGCTTGGACCAGCTTATCTAGCGCTAATGTTACCCAGGCACTGCAAAGGAGCAAAGTGCACTGAAAGGAAAGGGAGCAGAGCCTTGGACTTTGTATTAACTGCAAATCACTGGTGATCATCAGCTCTGAGTAGCGTTCCCGGCTGGTAAACAGCTGGTGCTGTTGGCATCAGCTGGGCATGGGCAGCCTCAACCCTTCCCAGCTCCGCAGCCTGGAGGACAGGGCTGGAGCAGTGCACCCCAACAATCCCTTCCCGGCATCCAGGTGCTCATATTCGGGGAGGCTTCATAGAGAGCCCAAGGCTAATTCTGCTCAATATGTTAATTAAACATTTACCAGAGGGTGAATTAACAGTTAATTAGGTATTCACCGCCCGAGTGCCCACCACCCTCTGCAGCCCTGCCTGACTTTGAACCGGCCCCGTTTTGAGCTGGGGTGCGCACGGAAGTCCCTTCTCACCGAAAAAATCCTTCGGTTCTCTGGATACGCTAACAGTGGCAGATGTCACCCAGCTGGGAAGGCGGAGTGGGATCGCAAAGCGCTTGTGGTGAGGGCGGGACACGCTCTGAGCTTTGCGAGCGCCGGGGACGCGGTGCTGGGGACAGCGGCGCGCCCGGCCCGGCGGTGTCTCCGCGCCGCGCCCGGGCAGCCGGGCCCGCCCCCGTTCCCATGGCAGCGGCCGGGCCTCGGCCAGCCGCCGCGGGAGGCGGCAAGAGCGGGCTGCCCCGGGACCATGGAGGACCAGGAGCCGGAGGGGGAGGAGGAGAAGGAAGAGAGGGAGGAGGAGAAGGAAGAGGGGGAGGAGGAGGAGAAGGAGGAGGAGAAGGAAGATGAGGTGAGGGGGAGGCACTCAGCAGCGCCTGGCTGTGGTTGGGCCAGCGCTGGCGTTGTACTCTCTCCTTCTCTCCCAGGAGCCCGCTCCCTGTCCCCTGACGGAGGAAATCCTTAAGGAGGGCCTCTCTCTCCTCAGTAAGACCGGCAACGGGCTGGCCCACGCCTATGTGAAGTTTGACGCCAAAGACAAGTGAGTGTGCCATGCCTGACCTGGCAGAAGCCCTTACTCCGTGGCCATGGAGCCGCTGTGCTGCAAGGTGGTGACCGGCCATGCAGGGTAGGAGCGTATCCAGGGCCTGCTCTCCAGCCACCTGGATTCCAGTCTGTACCTCAGCATGGCCTGTCCATCCTCAGCCCTGGCCTGGGCACTGCCTCCACCACGGCCAGACACACCGCTGGGAACATCAGTGCCGCCCAAGGCTGACAGCAGCCTGCCCATCGCTCTGGACTGTGCTCTCCTAGGGGGACCTGAGCAGAGTGACCTCCCTACAGGCACTTTGAGAAATATCCATTGACATCTGTCCTCCTACTTGCTAACCTTTAAGGCAGGCAGCTGTAAGTACTGTGCCACAGTGGCCTTGGACGGTTTGGAGCCTCAGCCTCCCCAGCACACCCACCTAACTAAGGCCTCATTAAGACTGTTCTTTCAGCAGCCTCACAGGGTATCTCAACCACTATTTTTTCCACTAGGAAAGTCCTTCCACACCGTCCTTTGTGTTGACACTATTGTCTAGCAGATCCCTCCCCAAAACTTACTCTTTGCTCTGCTCTGGCTGTGCACTGTCCTGACAGATACAACTCAATGGGAATAAGTACTCCCTCTGCCAGGAAACCAGGTCCAATCTTACCATTCATCTTTGCTTGCAGGCCTTTCCCTATCACCTGCCCTTTTCTTCCTTCTCTCAGCAAGGCTTTCTAGAATAGCAGAGAAGTAGGAGAGGTTGCCCTCCCTCCAGTAGGGGCAAGGAGCAGCCCTAAAGATGGTAGTGGGGAAATATGAGAGATATTTTATTCACATTTGCCCTCCCTCAGGGGCCTGACAGACATCAGCCTCCTCAAACGCTTCGTTCACCTGCGGTATGTGGATTTGTCAAAGAACAAGCTGAAAGATTTGGCCCCACTGAGCAGCCTAACCCAGCTGCTTTGGCTGAAGGTGGATGGGAATCTGCTCACCAGTGCCAGCATGCAGGAGCTGCCCTACCTCCAAGTCATCAGCTTTGATCGCAACCAGATCATGGATTTGGAGGGCATTGCTCACCCACTCCTAGCCAACCTCAGCCTGAAAGGTGATACAGCCACCCCTCTTCATTCTTTTGGGGACACTCTCTTGGCAAGGTGGGATTAACTTCCTTGTTTCTTCTTCCTCTGGCACTCAGAAAATAAAATCCAGACAGTGTTGGGACTGACCCAAGACCAGTTGTTCAGCCTGCGAGTCCTGGAGCTGCGAGGAAACCAGATAAAGACCACAGCAGGGCTCGGTGTTTCCAAGCTTGAGAAGCTCTATCTGGTAAGGGATCAGCCAGCCTGGGGAGTGGGACAGAGCTGCTGCAGAGCCTGGCATCTGCAGCCCACATAGCACCAAGGGAGTGGCCACGAACCACAAATCACAGAGGAGTCAATTCAGTGCATCAGGTTCTTCCCTCACAACCTCCTGCAGGAGGGCAGTTTTTGCTTCAGGCAGTGTTGGGCAAGCTTGTATTCCTTGGGTGTGCCCTTGGGACCACTGGAGATAGCTGGGCAAAGCAACAGCTTTGCTCTTTGGGTGACAAAGGGGGGTGATGCCTCTTTCTCCTCTCTGATGGGCCTAATCAAATACTGGTTTCAAGCCAGCACAATTATATGATTCACACCTACAGCTGCCAAAAAAGAAATTGATTCAATATTGCAGTGAAACTAAGGAGAAGCAGTTTCTTAATACCACAAACAATTACTTCAAGGAAGCATTTACTCCTAGAGATGCAAGTGAAGAGAGTATGTATGGCTTAGCCCCATGCATCTCACTGTGCTACAGCTTGCAAAGACTAAACAGATGTCCTGAGTCACTACCTCTTGAAAAGCAATTAAATATGATAAAGGCTTTGAAAAACTATGTGGCTCCTTTTCATCAAGATTCCCTGGCAGAAAAGACGGAGGAGATTGCTTGCTGAGATTGCCTGCAATTTTCTGATGGAAAACAGGGATTTTATGACTGGAGGTGCTCCAAGAATGGATGAAGTGGATGGGTCACTTGATACAATACAACATTTCAAAGCATACCCAGTCACCTTAGTGAGTTATTGCAGGGAAGCAAACAGAGCACCTCTACTGAGGGAAGGTTCCTGGCATGAGGGGTTTCTGAGTTGTCCATGTGAAACAGGAAAATTGCAAGGGGTGATTGTTAAAACTAGAACAACTGACTCTCAAAAATCTTTGGGTCTTGAATTTGTCTCCCATGTCTACCTGCTCATTAAATCATTTTGCAGGGAAATCTCCCCCAGCAATGCTTTGGTTTCTGTGTAAAGACTTTGGTGTTACTTCAGCCTTGGGTAAGTGCAGCTGATGCCTCAAGACAAAGGGTTCAATTTAAGGAGTTGAACCACCTTTGGTTAACGTATGACATAGCTGCAGATGAAATTTAGTATGTAAAAAGTGGTATGTACTAGGAAGACTACAAGCTGGCTGTGTACCGTGTGGCACTTGCATAATTTTTGAGGGTCACAGTAGGGCTGTGTTCGCTCCTGGTCATGGTGCAGCAGTGGTACCAAAGGCTAACCTGAGAAAGGTGGAGTGTGCAGGAAGGGGAGAGGAAATCATGGGCAATATAGGGTAACTTTCCATAAGAAACAGTGGCATCACATCAGGGTGAAGAACTGGTGTCTAAGGGAAGGTGGTGGTGTGTCAGACAGAATGTTGTTTGAATTAGGGGGAAAAAATGAAACAACTCTGAAAAATATCCATTCTGCTTTGTCCTGCAAGTACTTGCAAGGCCAGAGCTGGTAAAACAATTCGCACTGAAGTGATGAAGAAAGTGAGAGTGACGGGAGGTTACTATTCATTTATAAACCAGAGACCAGGGAGCTCCCCACCCACACCAGCTCACAATTTTCTCTGGGGTACAATGTCCTAATCCTTCCTGACTGTTAAATCTGGTCACGTGGCCTTCACTAGGTATCCAGCTTTCCTCTTTTTGTCCTGGTGTTACTCCTTTTACTTGGCCCAGCTGGTCTAGATTCTCCTTTGTCCAGTTTCTATTAAAATCCTCCTTCTCTACAAAATGTCCATATCCTGGATCACTCAGACCTAAAATGTTCTCCTATCCCACCAGTTCAGCCTGTGCCCCTTCTTTAGTCTCAGGTACTGCCCATGCCATTGCTTGGGTACCTGAGAGGAAGAGAGAGCACAACAGCACCTCTCACCCCGTTTTCATTCAGGTCTCAGCATCCTTAGCGACTGCAGCCCCGGGCCACATCGGCAAGGAAAGCCCTGCTCAGCTCCGGGCTGGAGAACGTGGCGGGGAGGTGACAATTACCAGGGATGCTCCAAACTTGGCCGCACAAGGCGGTGAGCAGCCTGGCAGAGCAGAGCGTAGGTGCTGGCACTGAGGGGAGCCTCTGCTTGGGCAGGAGACCTCTAGTGGTCTTTTCCAGCCCAAATCCTGCTGTGAAACTAGTCCTGAAATTCAGAGCTTCTGCACTTCGCTGCTTAGTTAACCCACATCCCAGTGAAGTGAATGAAATTCAGTGATGGGGAATTTTAAACTTCCTGAAGTAAGACACAGCCCAGAGAAGCAGAAGGGACTTTTTGGTTGTAGATTTTCCTCACAAGCGAAGCAGCTACTGGAAGGGGCCTGGACTACATGGACTGTGTGACTGTGAGGGGCTGGTTACTATCCTTTAAAAACATGAATTTTAGGCTCAGGTGTGCTTTTCCTTCCATGCTTTTGCTCTCTGAGGCTCAGATTTGGCACTGCCATGGAAAGAGGTGTTGTGGAGTAGTTACCTGGGGTGCTTTTGTCTCAGACACCAAGTGATGCTCCAGGAAACACTTTTTGAGCAAACTTTTGGTCCTTGAATCTGAATCCTGACAACCCATTTGGCCAAGACCCTGAACTACCTGACAGAGCTTCAGACACTATGCTGTGTTATGAGTGGTAGGGAGTCTGAAGGATAGAAAGAGATTTAAAGGCCAGAAATAATTGCTGTTCCTTCTTCTGTGTGTCCCCATTTCCCTTCTCTCTTCCTGCCTCCCTGTTGCTCAGGCCAAGAACATGATTTGCAGCCTTGAAGGCCTTGAGGATTTTGAGCAGCTGGAGACTCTGCACCTGCGTGACAACAAGCTTGAGGCCCTGAATGGATTCTCTGATAGCATGAAGTGCCTGCAGTACCTCAATCTACGGTGGGTCCTCCCTGCTCTGAGAATCAAAGATCCCTTCATCAGACTGCACTCTCATTTGGAGCTTTAGGATTTTTCTGAGGGGTTTTTTTTGGAAGTTGAAGACCTAGTAGGGATGGGTTGATATTTACCATCCTTAACTGGTGCTTGGCAGCTGTCTAGGCATTGTAACAGCCAGGGCCTTTCCTGGGCTTCTTAGAGAATATCAGCCTGTCCAGTCACTCTCATACCTCACCTCAGGCTTTCCATTCCTTGCCATAAGTCACTTGGGTTCCTCAAAGCCTGTTCCCTGTGTTCTGCCTGCAAATGCCCTTTAGTTCTCGGCGTTTGCCATGCGGGGCCACGGTGATGTCACACGGTTGAATGGACTGTCTGAGCACAGAGGGATCCAGAGGAGATGTCCTTTTTGTCCCTCAGTCTGGGGAGCTGCAGACAGATCTGGATCTTAGGTGGTAGATCTGTGGTCTAAGGTCTATGGTCCCTCATGCTGCTAAGTTTTGCTTTTTCTGTCTTGTCCGCTTATTGTTCCAAAGGGATTTCACTGCTTGCACAGGTCTCCTTCCCCTGATCTCTGTGCTTCCTTTTCTTCAGGAGCAATGGGATCAAAAGCTTTCAGGAGGTAGAAAAACTTCGGGTTCTCCCCGTGCTGCAGGCACTGGTGCTGATGGACAATCCATGTGCCGAAGAACCCAATTACCGGCTGGAGGTCCTGTCCCGGCTGTCACAGCTGCAACGCCTCGACAAGGAATCAGTGGAGGAAGAGGAGCGGGAAGAGGCGGAGAAAATCCGTCAGACAAGGAAGGAAAAAGAAAAGGTGAGAACAACACAGTGTGGGGATCAGGAGGAGGTGAAGAGAAAGAAAAAGGACCAAGCATGCTGATAAAGCCTCTCCTCCACTATCTTACATGAGGAGAAGGGTGAGGGATGTCAGTCTCAAGAGCACGAGAGCCTGAAAAAGAGGCCAAGCTTTGCAACCTGGTTGTGGTGGCCAGCATGCAACCCTGCTGCCACTCCTGACCCCACTAGCAAAAGAGGGCAGTGAAAGGGGAAGAGACATTGGGCATGGAGTCATTAACTTCTCCCTCCTCCCTTCTTCAGGAAATGGAAGAATCTCTTGAGGATACAGTGACTGAGTGACCCGTTTTTAACACCTGTTTCCAGAGGCTGTCAAGATGTAGTGATGCCTTTCCCCATATGTGAGAGTGGGAAAATGAGAACTGTAGGTACCAGCTTCACCTCATTTTACCTCGGGAGAAAAAAGGAGTGCTGCCCACCCTGGTCCTGGAAGCTGCCCTGAGGCACTGCAGTGCTTTTGCAGTCGCTTCACTATGTTCTATTCTCAGTAGGCCTGATAGGGGAAAGGAGAGAGTTACAGGTTCTGTGGTTCGATTTGATTCCCAAAAACCCTACAAGATTTTCTGATTTGAATAAAAATAATTAATGAGCCTGGAGTGACTGGGATTGTTTATCCTGCACACCCACTCCTATTCCCTGGCTCTCTCACCCTCATCTGTCTACGTCTATCCCTTGCTGTCTGCCTCTCTCTGTCTCTCCATCCCCTACGTGCTGTTTGCAAAGCTTTGCTAAATCCTGACTCATCGCAGCTCTGGGTCACATGCTGTTGTCCCGGCCCTATCAGGGGCGTCTCCATCCTGCTGCTGCCGCCACCGTTGGCTTAGAGGACACATCATCTCCCCTTGAGGTCCTGCATCCCTCCTCAGCTGCGTCCTCTCTCCTTTCTACCAGCACTTTCTCAATCTCTCGTCCACCCCTGCCCTAGGAAGGTAAGTGTCCCCCCACGGCCAGCACATCCCTCACTGCGTGCATGTTTCTGCTGCCCACCTTGTGCCCTCCAAACCCCACACGCACTTTGGGGTCCCTGCGGAGAAGGACCACGGTGAGCGGCATTAACAACTGAACTCCCCTCACTTCCTCCCCCTGCTCCTCCCACCTCTCTCTCCTCACCCCCATCCTTCTGACTTTTCTTTCGTATTTTAATTTCAGGTACTCCCTCCTTCCCAAGCCCCCCCTTTCCCCTCCCGGCAATAATTTCAGACGTGAAGCCAGGGAATTGCAGGAGGGGGGGGCAACCAACGAGGATAGGTGGTGCTCCCAGGGGCACAGTCGGGAGGTGCTGCGGGATGGAGCTTTCCCCGGGGGAGGGGGTGGTAGTGGGGAGAAGGCAACGCTCAGTCTGGGCACCGCTGGGGAAAGGATCCAGCCTCAGAGCGGACCAGCCCCCCCAATATCCCGAGGCATTGACATAAACACGAGCGCTCAGGGAGAGGGAGGGAGAAAAGGGGATGTTTTCCTGTTTGCACAGCCCCACACCACAGGGGAGGGGGAGAGCAGGGAGAGGAGGTGACAGGCAAGCAATAGCTGCATCAGTCACGACACTGCAGCAGTGCGGGCTTCCTGGGAGCAGTGCCCATCCCGGGGGAATCGCAGCAGCACACGGGACTGGTGGCGGTGCCTTGGGGGAAAGGTCTTCACCGTGCTGGCCTGGCAGGGAGAGGGAATTGCTCCAGCGCCAGCTCCACAGGAAGGCATTGCAGCAGCACCAGCCTCCCAGTGTACGCTGCCCAGCCCCTGTTCACGGGGGCTGCACAGCCTCCTCTCTCTTCCTGGATGTGGTCTGTGGCTTCCCAGCTATAGCTCCATCCCAATCCCTTATCCCAGCTTATCCGCCTCTGACCTCCTTTCAGGACAGTGCAGCTGATACCAGGGATTTCAGGGTGGTTCTGTTCAAAAGAGCAAACGCAGGGGACACGGGGCACCAAGACAAGGGGAGAAAAGGGCTTAAAGGACTAAAAGGGAGAGAAGACACGTAAGTGATGGGGTGGGGCAGGCAAGGCTGGATTTGGGTTTGCCATTTGGCTTCCTCAGATCTGGCTCCAAGAGCGGCAGGTGGATGTGACCACAGGGATGTGACCAGGGGCAACGTGACCAGATAAGCAGAGAGGCACAGCATCTGGCACGGGTGTGCTGTCAAAGATGATTTTAAGCGGGGTCCTGTCCCTCTGTACCCCGTGGAGGCTGTTGAGGCACGGCCAGGACACTGCTGCAAAGGAAGCTCACGGCTGGCTGCGCCGGCACCACTCTGGAGGAAGTTCCTGTGGCGTGTGCCAGATGGCGTGAGGAGCACTGCCAAAGCGGCTGATGGGGGATCCCAGCCCAGATGGACATGGTGGAGGGCCCTGTGCAGAGAACCCTGGAGTTGCTGGCTGAAACTCCCCACATGAGAAGCTCTGGCTGAAACCTCAGAGCAGCAGCACGATTTCCTCACGCCCTTGGGATTTCCGCCCACCTGGGGCAGTGGCGTCGAGCGCTGACTCCGGCTTCCCCATCCTGCTTCTCAGCTCCCCTCAGTGCTGTGATGTGCTGGTTCAAGCTCATTTTCCCCTGCCCCGGTGCTGAGGCTGACTGCACCCCTGCTCACACACACCACGGGGAGGACCTGGCTGGGGGTCCATGGCTGCTCTGGCCTCTGCCAGCCCTGCTCGGGGTTGAGGGAATCATCTGTGGGAGCCAGGGGAGGAAAACTTGGCAGTGCACAGCCCCACAGCCAGGGGAATGAGCTGATTTGGAACCCCTAGAGAGCAAACTGCAGCAAGAGAAGCTCTTACAAACAGCCATCATTACCCACCAGCATGTTTTCTACTTCAGGTTTAACCAGGTGCCCCAAAGGCTTCCTCACCCTCCCTCACCCAACAGAGATGCAGACCAGTCTCATCTGCTTTCCTGCCTCAGGAAGGGAGCGAAGGGTTGGCAGCTGGGCCAGGTCCCCCTCCCTTCAGAGCCCTCTTTGCCACGTCTGAGGCACCGTGGCCTTTGGCAAGATGGCTCCTCAGGCTGCCAGGCTTGGCGCTCCCTCTGCCTTGGCACAGCCTGACCCTGCAGCTCACGGGGACACAGGGGGGCTGAGCAGGCGCTCGGCAGGGGGGGGACATGGCTGGGGCTTGGGACAGCCAGTCTGGGATGGATCCCCTGCCACGGGCTAGAGAGGGGCTGGGGCTGCCCCCTGGCCAGGTGCCCCCCTGCCCTGCCCATCATGCTCGGCTGGCTCCCCATTCACTGTGCAGGGACACAGCAGCCCCTTGCTGTCTGGCCTGGCAGGCGCTGTCCTCACCTCCCGGCAAGGGGACTGGAGATGCCAGGAGCTGCTGCCCCGTCCTTGACACCAGAGCCAGGGGCACCTCCCCGCTGCGCCAGCTGATCCCTCCCTCTCTGCTGCCCGTGGCACCCTCCCCATCCCTGCCATCCAGGCTTGCATCGGGCGCTGTGCTGTGACGCAGGGAGAGAGGCAGAGTGCTCCCAGTTTGTCAGCTGCAGCAGAGGGACAGAGTAAATTCAAATAGATAGCCAGGTCCTGGAAAAATGTTCGTAGATTCCTGTAATCTGGGTGAATTTCTAAATTTTCTGGGGCAAATAGTTTTAGCACAAATTTCTAAGGTCACTTTTTCTTGAATACCCTTCTCTCTGTCAGTCTAGACATAGAAGGGGTAAGCACCACATCCTGGAACATCTCAGAGCTGAACGTATCCTGTTCTCTCCTCTCCACAGACTCACCATGGCAGTCGAGAGGATCCATGCCCGTGAGATCCTGGACTCCCGTGGGAACCCCACGGTTGAGGTGGACCTCTACACACACAAAGGTACGCGGGTGAGGATAAGAGACGGAGGGCAAGCCCTGCCCACCCTGGCAGAGCTGGTGCTGTGCAGCAGCCTGGCACGCCAGGAGCATGGAGGGTCCTCACTGGTGAACCTCCAGCAGACAAGAAGTCAGGGGAAGAGGGAGAGACCAAAACTCTGCTCATGGCTCTGCTTGTGCCTGTGCTCAGCAGCTCTGCATGCATGCTGAGCAAACCATGACAAGACAGCTGGCTGTCCTGTATGTAACTTGAGCCATTCACCTGCTCGTAGCAGGGATGGAAGGTCTTTTTATCATAAATGTCTGCACCTTCTCATCATACCCTTGCTGCAGCTATGCTTTTAGTCCTGGGGCATAGCAGAAGTTTGGTAGCAGATCCATGGCCACGCTCACGGCAGGGGTAAAGCTTTGTTCCCGAGATCTCTGCGCAGCCATGTCCATGCGTGGGTTTCAGTTGGAAGAGTTGCATTTGCACTGGGCCCAAAACTACTTGGGCTGAGGGGTGAGGGGCAGTGAGAGGCCAGAGCAGACATGCAACCATTGTCTCCCTTCTTCAGTGCGGTAGAAACCTCAGTCTGAGGGGGAGGAAGCTGAGGCTGGCTGTGAATCAGGCTGCCTCTGGAACTAGGAGGAGGGCTCAGGAACCAGACTTCCATCCATCACACAGAGTTCTGAGATCAGTGTGAATCTCTGGGCGCCTGGCATCCAGGTTCCTCAGCCTGGAAGCCCTGGGTGCATTTATTTCTGCCACTGAGGTGCTCCACCTCTGAGAAGACCAGCCATGAGCAGCCAGCCAGTGGGGACATCCATTTGTTCAAGCAGTTTCTGCATCCTTTCCTATGAAAGCAGGGCAGAAGCAGGTGCATGAGGGTCTTTTCTCTCCACTCTCTGCTTGTCTCACATCCTGGTTTTGCTGTTCCCCAGGCATGTTTCGAGCAGCCGTTCCCAGTGGAGCGTCCACTGGTATCTATGAAGCGCTGGAGCTGCGAGACAATGACAAGTCACGTTTCCTTGGAAAAGGTGGGGAGATGCCTGCTCTACAGCTCATCCTCGGGGCTGCCTGTGTGTGGGGCTCTGTTGGAGGGTCCTGCCCACCCACTGGTGTGACACAGCTGTGCTCCACTGCCCTCAGGGAGACCACAGAGGCACAGACCTAGCATAAAGTGAAAGATCAGGCCTTGATCTTCCCTCGCTGTCTCCCTCTCTGTTTCTCTATCGGTCCTCTCCCTCCCTTCTTCCACTCTTCTCTCTGTCTCACTCTGTCTCTCTCTCTCTCTTTCTTTCTCTGCCTCTTCCCTTCTTTAGGGGTCCTGCAGGCCGTGGATCATATCAACAGCACTGTCGCCCCAGCTCTCGTGGGCTCTGTAAGGATTTCTCTTTGTTCCCCTTTGTCCAACGCTTACTCTGGTCCGTCTCTGTCCCCTGATCTCTGTCTCTGCCTCTCTTCATCTCACTGGGTTAACAGACATAGCAATGCTCTCTGTGAACCCGGGCACACCCCTCCTGCCCTCATGCCCGTCTGTGTCCACAGCAATCTTTTCTTTGGGAGGAAAGGATGTAACTCTTCCTGGTCCACTGCAGCATCTGTGCAGCCTAACTAGTCCCCTCGGTGCTCCCTGTAGAGCTCACCCCTCTTTCAGCTGTGCTCCCCCTCAAGCACTGAATCACATCCACATGTCTGTGGCCTCATCCTGGTGTGATGAGCAATGGTTGTATCGTACAGGGTCTGGCACAGCCTTGCAGAGCCATGGTGTCATATCTGCAGTCTGTTTACACCTGAAGACCTGGAGCCTGCTTTGAGGAGAGCTGAGCTGATGCCACATATTACACGCCATGTAGCCCATGGCTGGCTCTGGCCGAGAGCCCAGTTCTCTCCACCCCTGAAAAATACCCAGCGTGGTGGAGGGCTGCCTGTGTTGGGTCTGACCTTGCTCTCCACCTCACTCCTGGAGATGGCTCCATCCAGTCTACATTCGCTTGCTTGAGGTTGAGCATGTTCTGTTGTTCTGCCTAGCTTCTGTGTGACCACAGCACCACAAAGCTCCCTGGAAGCTGCCAAAAGGCTGGGTAAATCCCCAAGGGAGTCCTGTGTCCCCAGCAATGCGTGGCCTTGCCTGGGCTGCAGCTGACCCTCTCTCCACCATGGGTACATCTGCACTGCACTGCAGCAACACCATCAGGGTTACCTAACCTGACTAAATACCAAGGCACCAGTTTCCAGAGCTTTGTGTGTGTATGTTCCCCCAGAAGCTGAAAAGGTCCTTTTACCCCCAGCTTCTCCATCAACGCCTCCTTACCTGCACACCAGAGCCAGCAGCTCTTCCAGTCGTCCCTTCTCAGGAGCTGTTTCTTTCTTGCAGGGCCTCTCTGTTGTGGATCAAGAGAAGATAGATAATCTCATGCTCGAGATGGACGGCACAGAGAACAAATGTAATTCATCCCTCTTTTTGGCTGGGAAATTATGACCATGGGAGGCTGCAGGGCTGGAGTGGGGGGCACTGTCCAAGCTGTGGTGAGCCCAAGGTTGGGCTGGCAAGGGCACCCACTGGGCAGGATGTTGCCACCTGAAAAGTCAGTCTCCTCCTTTGCCCACAGCTAAGTTTGGCGCCAACGCTATCCTGGGAGTTTCGCTGGCCGTGTGCAAGGCGGGAGCTGCAGAGAAGGATGTGCCCCTGTACCGGCACATCGCTGACCTGGCCGGCAACTCTGACCTCATCCTTCCTGTGCCAGTAAGAGTCCTCTGTCCTTGACATCCACCTTCAGAAACTCCAAAAGGGTGGTGCTTCCAAACACAACTTCAGAGGTGTTGGGAGGTAGATAAGGAAGGGATATGGGATTGAAACATCAGCTGAGTGCTCTGCACTTGTCAGGGACGCAAACCAAAGCCCTAGATTTATGAAGGTTCAGTGGGAAATAAAGGAGCCTGAGGAGGATACAGCAGAGGTTGTGATGGGGGGCTGACTGAAGATCTCATTCTTAGTCCAAGAACTAGAGGGCATCATGCGAACACTCTGGGACACAGTTCAAAACAAGGGCATATGGGTCTTCACACCAGGGGAAGCTGCCTTGAAAAACTCTTTCACAAAGGGAGTTGCGGATACTCAAATTTTCTCAGGGTCCAGAAAAAAGGTCCTGGAAGAGAGGCTGACAGCACTGTTGATAAACACGTACAGATAAACAGATCATAGATAAACACACATAGCTCTGGAGATCTCTGAGAGGGAAACAGGTGGGAAAATCCTCCCTAACCATGTGCTTTGAGCCACTACTGGAAGGAAGACTCCAGGCTTATGTGCCTTTGGCCTGATGGTTGTAGCTGATGTGCTTATGTTACCCTAGGGAATGTGGCATGAACAGGCATGGTGACACATCTGAGAGCCACTTCTCAGGGGTGCCAAGACAGGCTCCTTCAGCTCTGACTCTCTTATGGACTCTTCCAGGCTTTCAACGTGATCAATGGAGGTTCCCATGCCGGCAACAAACTGGCCATGCAGGAGTTCATGATCCTGCCTGTGGGAGCTGAAAGCTTCCGCGATGCCATGCGCATCGGGGCTGAAGTCTATCACAACCTCAAGAGCGTCATCAAGGAGAAGTATGGCAAAGATGCTACCAATGTGGGTGATGAGGGAGGCTTTGCCCCCAACATCCTGGAAAATAGTGAAGGTGAGAGCCCTACAGAGATGGGCTACCCCTGCCTGCAATGCTATGGGTTCCTATTCCCAGCTCACAGCATTCCCCAGACTGATTTTAAAGATGTCGCCTCAGTGTCATTGACCTCCTGTGTTAGGAAATGTTTCTAAGCTCCTTCTCCTTGGGGTGGCCTTAATCTGTCACAACCTCTCCGTACAAACCTTTTATGCATGTGCACACTTTTACAAGGCCTTCCACAAACTTGTCTTTGAGCTTTAATTCCTCCTTGTCCCTTTGGACACAGCCACCACAGCTCCTTGGCATGTTTCTGTTGTGTTCTGGGCTTCCTTCTACTTCTCCATCACACCACCAGACTCTTTGTGGTTTAGGGACTTTCCCAGGGGAGGCTCCCACCACAGGGCAGAGCTCTCTGTACGGGCTGGCTCTCCTGACTGCAATTCTCCTCTCAGCTCTGGAGCTGCTCAAGGAGGCTATTGACAAGGCAGGTTACACGGACAAGATCGTCATCGGTATGGATGTGGCAGCCTCCGAGTTCTACCGTGACGGCAAGTATGACCTGGACTTCAAGTCCCCAGATGACCCAAGCCGCTACATTTCTGGAGATGAGCTGGGCGACCTCTACCAAAGCTTTGTGCGTGATTACCCAGGTGAGCTGCCGTGCGGGGCTGTAGGGATCAGCACTGGGGCTGCTCACCAACCAGGCACAAACCCCCTGTGGTTTCGGGGTGGGAAGGGAGGCAGCCACGAGCCTTTGACTCGTGCCTCTTTGGTTGTCCTTTCAGTGGTCTCCATTGAGGATCCCTTTGACCAAGATGACTGGGAGGCCTGGTCTAAGTTCACCGCCAATGTAGGGATTCAGATAGTGGGAGATGACCTGACAGTGACGAACCCCAAGCGCATCGAGCGAGCTGTTGAAGAGAAAGCCTGCAACTGCCTCCTGCTCAAAGTCAACCAGATTGGATCTGTCACAGAGGCCATCCAAGCGTAAGTCCAGCCCACTGCCCTTGTCCTGTGAATGGGCTGCTGATGAGCCGCAGCCAGGTGTCACGCTATGCACTGGGTGAACAGATTTGTGTCTCTACCAAAGTGTAGGATGCTGAGAGTGGGAGCAGAGAGCACCTGAATCTTACCCTGTGCAGGTGGTAATTGTAGGACTAGGAGCTACTGACTGCATTTCTCACTCCTTGCAGCTGCAAGCTGGCCCAGGAGAATGGATGGGGTGTGATGGTGAGCCACCGATCTGGGGAGACTGAAGACACCTTCATTGCTGATCTGGTTGTAGGACTGTGCACTGGGCAGGTAGGTGAAACCCAGGCCATGCACAGGCCTGGAGGAAAGCAAAGGGGTGTCAAAACAGAATCCCCTGCCCTACCATGGTACAAGTCATAACAGTGTCTTACAGTGTTTGCTTTGGGGAATGCTTTACAGATAAAGACGGGTGCTCCCTGCAGGTCTGAACGCCTGGCTAAATACAACCAGCTCATGAGGTAAGGGGCTTCAGGGATGGGAATGCAGAAGAGAGAATAGGGGAGTGACCAATTGGGTGGAAGAAGCTGAGGGCTCAAGGGTAGATGGGGCTCATGGATGTAATGCTACAAAGACAAGGCACAGAGATGACAGTAGGATCCTAGGGAGGCCTCTGGGGCGGACTCCTTTCCTCCTCCTTGGCATGAGGGTGCAGCCCTGCAGTCAAAGCAGTTGGCAGGAGCTGAGCTCCTTGGGCACATGTCAGCTTCCTGCTGATGAGCTGCCTCTCCAGTGCCCTGGTGCCTCCAATGCTCCCTTACCACAAGGGCCTGATGTGTGCTGTCTCTCTCCTGCAGGATTGAGGAAGAGCTTGGTGATGAAGCACGCTTCGCCGGACACAACTTTCGCAACCCAAGTGTTCTTTGAACATTGTCCCCAGGGCACAGCCACCCTGCTGCTCTTTCCCACCTCACAGACTCTGAACCCCCCTTTCCCTCCACTGCTCCCTTTTTTGCTCTTTCTCCCCACTCTGTGACCTGGTTTCCTCTCACCTCGAAACCCTTCGAGTTCAGGTGTCCCTGACTAGATGTACCCAGGTGAAGGATGAGAGAGCGGCCTACACCCCTGTCCCTTGCTGTGGGGTCATAAGCATTCCTGGATCTAGGCATTGTGTGTCTCTGTTGTTTGTGCAGGGCCACGCCTGGGCCGCTCCGCTGACGTGTCAGACCACGGGAGCGTCTGCCCAGCGCGTCCCCTCGTGCGCCGAAGCATGTGCGGTGACCATCTGTGCGTCGGCTGGCGTGCCGGGGCGCGGCCGCGCCCGCGGCGGTGTCCAGCCCAGTGCTGCCGGCGGCTCGCTCTCGTTGTGCATGTGTGTAGGTGTGTGTACGTGTCCTACGGCGTCCCCGTGCCCCAGGCGTGTGTCTGCACTGAGCCCCGGGGGGACCCGCGCGCCCCTGGCCTCCCCCCGGCAGTGTCGTGTTGGGCTGTGCTGTGTTGGGCTGTGCTTGCCGGCGGCTTAGCCTTGAAGTGCGCTGCTGTCCCACTCTGGGTGTGTGTGTGTGTGTGCTGTCAGTCTCCGGCTCAGCACACAGTACTGCGGGGCAAGGTATTAAAGCACATCCGTAAACAAACCCACGCTCTCATTTGCTTCTTGTGACCTTTTTCTCTCTGTTCTCTTCCCTCTTGCACTCCTTCACCCTCCCCTCCGCCCATGATGTCTGCTTCACCTTCTGGACAGCCCATGCTCAGCTGAGCAACAGACAAACTACAGATCCCTAAACTCTATTAAAATGTATTTCACACCTGAGTTGCCTGACTTAGCCTGATGTTTATGTCTAGTTGCCAGCGTTTGGGAAGTGGGGATGTTTTGCCACCAGAGCAAGAGATGCTCACACAGAAAGGTAACAAAAAAACCCCAGAGGGGACTGGCAAGGGGAAGAATTGGCCCAGCTCCCTTCACCTGCTTTCACAGCTTTGTTCCACAGCCAGACCACTCTGTTGGCCACCAGCTGGGAAACATGAAAGGGAAGGCATGTGTGATGACTTGTCCCTGTCATCTTCAGCAAACCGTGTTGCACGAAGATCTGCTGTGCAGGGATTTTTATTGTGCCTTCCAGTGATGTAATGACCTCAGGGTTGGCCCCCAACAGCCTGTCTGCTGGACTCAGATGATGGTAGACAGAAATGGCAAGTCTTTGAGAGAGAAAATGTTGATTGTCCTCCCCCAAAAGGGGCTTGTAGAGCAGCGGCTAGAGGCGTAGGTGGGATGGGTAGTCTCCATCAGCTCCATCTGGTTTCATAGGGACAACTCAGCAGTACTTGGGGAAAGCTGCCCATGCTCCAGCCAGTGCCCCAGCGGGCTGGGTGCCAGCAAACCCCGGCGCCTGCTCAACAAACAGCTTTGTTCTGGACTGACTCAAAGGAAGGCGGGGGTTGGGGGTGCTACTGAGAGAAATCCAACCGGAGAATAAATGATAAAACCACCTTGCCCACCATTATATTCACATCAGTAGCCCTACTATGTTCTTGGGCACACTCAGCTCCTGCCTCACTTCCCTACAGAAAGTTTCCAGACCCTTGTTTAACTCTTGTCATTTGTTTCTGAGGTTGCTCAGCAAGTCCCAATCCCCCTTGACTTTGTCCTAATGCGACTTGAAAATCCAAAGACAAAACTTTAGAACACTGGCATTTCACTGCTGATCCTTTACTAAACAGCATAGATTAAGGACTAAGTCCAAGAAGGGAAGACAAAGACTTTGGCACACATGCCCAGAACTGAGAAGAGAGTGGGAGGGAGAATGTGAGGGTAGAGACAGGATTGGTTTCCAGGGCATCACCAGTGCACACAACACACATCTCAGTGGCAGGGAATAGCTTGTGCCCCGGCTGCAGCCCGGCTCTCGCCCATGCTCTCTGGGAGCTGTAGTCCGGGTGCCGCGGAGGGAAGGCTCTGCTCCATCCTCCCCCGCGTACCCCTCGGCGGCACCCGGCACCCCGCGGGGTCCCCTGGGCCCCCCCAGCCCTCCCCCACAGGCGTGTCTCCCGCAAAAGCGGTTGTGTGCGTGACAGCGCTGTTTTTCTGAAGGAAGGTGCGTTTTGGGTACAGGCAGTGGGCTGTCTTTTCCCGTTGTACACCTCACTGCTCCTTTGTTTTAGATACCAGGATTTTGTGAACAGTATGGCTACTGCTTAGCAATCAGGGCAGGTTTTTTTGAGAAAAAACCAACTTTGATATCTTTCGTATTCCCAAGAGCTTCTCCCCTTCCCCCCCCCCCTCCCCCCCCATTTGTCTTTTTCTGTGCAAGGAAGGCAATTAAGTGCCCAAGGTAGCTGGCATTACCCGTTTAAATGCAGCCAGGCTGCAACAGCAGGGCAGTGGTGTACACATCCCTAGAGTGCAGGAAGAATTTGTTAGGCAAGAGTTTCTGCCAGTGAGGCATCACCACGTCCCTGTGTCAGGAAAGGTACACATCGGGAAAGCCCTGAGGGGATGGGAACACATCCCACAATAGCAGTACCTCACCTTGGTGCCTTTCCTAAATCAAAAGAGTTCGTCCCTGCCGGCACAACGAACAGAAGGAATACGTGATGCTGGCATGTTTGCTTGGGTCACTGCAAATATTTATCCTCATCCAGAGCATTCTAAGATGCATATGCTGCTTTCCCTTTGGCTCAGTGGCAGAGATTTGGTCAGTTTCTTTGTGGTAAAAATGTTCAAGCACTCGGCTATTCCCGCACCTGAGGACTCCTGTTGTATAAGCTGATGTCTCCATCAGATTGCTGTGCTGTAATGTGAATGCAGGCAGAGTATGAGTAACAGCACGGGGATGGGCTGGCAATGTGACGCTATCTGTGAATGGAAACATTTGTTGGATTTGCTTTCTTTTACCTCTCAAATCATACTCTATTTAAATTACATTTGCAGAGCAATGTACAGCTGTTAAAGGGATAATTTAACATTAGTTGCTGTCTCTTCCCCCTCTACCCCCCCAAAGCCTGCAGAAATTTTCTTTTTTTTTTTTTTTTTCTAAATATGTGTGTGCACCCATAAATGAGCTGGAAGGAGAGATGTTACTCAATTAGGCTTCTTGTGGAGTGCAAAGAAATGCCTTAATGATGAAGAGCTACTGAAATTCTCTAATATGTTCTCCACTGTCTCAAGAACAGTTGTTCAACCTTGGAAAACCAATATCTTTCATACAAGAGGCTGTCAGGGACACTGTCTTGATGAACATCTGACAAGAAGTCCAAAAATTTGGGTGCTGGGTAATTCCTATGAGGTGCTGTGCAGCTTAATCAAAAAGAAGAGTATATGGCTCTGCTGCTGGAAGACTAAATACAGAGAGCTTGGACAGGCTGGCAGGAGGACATTATGAAGCTCCCTCTCTAGGCAAAGATCAGCATACTAGAGCATTGTATATCTCTCTGTGGAAGCAGCTATAACTTGCTTCCTTATTCCTTCCATCAAGGAGACTACTGTATGCTGTGTGTCAAAAGGGAAGTGGGGCTCCACGTAAGAGTTTCACAGGAAGATCGAGATGAGGTGTTTGGAGGTCCAGTCTTCAAACCCCTGCTAACAGCAGACCTAGATGAGGCTGCTTGGGGCCTTGCCCAGGCAGTTTCTGACCCTCTCAAGGTGAGGAGATTCCCCAGCCTCTACTGAAACCTGTGTCAGTGCTGAACTACCTTTAAGAAGGAGGTTTTCCCTTTATCTACTCACAGTTTCCTTTCCTGCAAATTTCATAGGCATTTGACTGTGTATCTGTCAGAAGAACTTCTCTGTAGCCCTCCACAACAAAGGGGGGGGGGGAAGCCGGAGTGTAATTGGTTACCTTCTAACTTTTCTCTACTCCAGGCTGAAAGAAACAGCCCTTTCTGCCTCCCCTTGTATGCCATGAGCTCCAGCACCTCGCTTATCTCATTCCTTCCCCCACAGGACTATCAGCACCTCTCTTGTGCTGTATTTCCCTAAGAAGGCTACATCCCAACCAGGGCCTCTCCTTTTGCAGGCAGCTGTTTGTCCTCTGGTAGAACTGGAAAGCAGTGGGATGATGTGGATGAAGAGATCTCAAGGTGCTGTGTCCTATATCCCTAATCCGAGGGAGGAGCAGCTATACCCTGGGAAGGTTGGTATCTGCTTGCTGAGCCTCCTAGCTGCCTCACAAGCTCCCCAGGTCATATATCCATCCTGAAGAGAGACAGCTATAATGCTCTTGGTTTGCCCAATCTGTTGATATCAATGGTGAGATAATTTTATTTCCCGTGTTCTGCAGCCAGCCCACCTTGGTCTTGCTGCAAGAGCACGCACAACTACTTGTGCTTCTCTTGTCTATTTTCCACCTATGCTTACCACCCTGAAACAGAGCAGTGTGGCTTGACCTAGCAGCAATTTGGCTGTGAGCATTTATGAGTGGGGAAAAGGAATGGTTGCTTTGGTCCTGCTTCTCTTTTGAATCACCTCTGATGCCTCTTCATAAACTAAGAGTGCAGGCCGTCTTTGGCTGGCTTCTTGGAATAAACCAAAACCTAGTAAGATTTTCATAAGGTATTGAGTCTCTGCCTCTTCACTTATTGAAATAACAAAGGACACTAATATCTTGATAATGAACTTAACATTTAAGTCAGGTTTTTGAACTGAAGCAACTGACCTGGTTATGGAAGATGATGACATGAAAACCATTTGGGGCTTGACACTGTGGTTGTATAAACTTGGTGCTACATCCAGAAGATCTCTGCAGTACCAACCACTGCAGCTGCCACAGAGGCTTTTCCTGAAACCACAAACCTTGGGGATCTGGGTATTTTGTTCAGCATCCAGAGAACAAGGATCTCGACAAGATCTTTCTCCTTCATGAATCATCACTTTGGCCTCTAAGGGTCACACGCACTGTGAGCTCGGCACGCAAGGCTGTCAACTCCTAAAGGCGACAGTTTGAAGCAGCCGTGACAACTGCAAACGCCACCACCTCCACAGCAATAATAATATTCTGTCTTCTTGTCTGGGGCTCCGCTTGGTGAGGCACTTTGTGAAGCAGATAATGATTAACCCTGTGCTTGGGATCCACAAGTTCTCTTCCACACATTACCTCTCCAAAACAATACATTGAAATGTTTTGGACTGACGACACAAAACCCAGTGGGCATCTTTGTAAACATTAGCCACAGCTTCTTCAATCCCCCATGCCAGTTGTGGGAACCAGAGAGTTGTAGGGAACCACAGCATTTCAGGGTTACTGCTGGCAGGGCAGAGGCAAGGGGCAGGACAAAGAGGCAGGCTAGGGAGGAGGGTGGATGTGAGAATGAATGAGGGCTAGAGACATGAAGCATGCTGATGTTGTGCAACAGGGTACTGCATGCCAGTGGAGCCGGCTTGGGAATGAGAGACACCAAGAACAACTCTGCATCCAGGATAAATAGTGAGGCCCTGAAATGGCACGGTACCCCTGGGAAGTGGGTGTGGAACACTTGCATTGGGAGCCATCAAACTTAGAAAGGGTGTTACAGGGACATTGTTATTATTGATTTATAAAGCATTGGGGTGAATAGCACTGCTGAAACGCCCCTGAGGAGAGGAATACATCTGTATTCAGTGCCGAGTTTGGATGCTGTACAGTAAATAGTGCTCGGAGCCATGTAACGGACAATGAGAATTGCCGAATAAAAGCCCGTGGAGAGCACGCCATCCAGCCTGCTCACTGAGAGGTCCTGCTGAGGAAATATTTTGGGATTATGCTTGAAGGCCATCAGAGTGAAACTTGCCCATCTGCACACGAAGGCTCCCTTATTTAAACACATGAGCCGCTCGTGTCTGTGAGACAGAGCTCCAAGCTTACCCCCATGACTGCCGTGCCTTCTGCACGGGGCAGGAAGGGCAGCACTTGTAGCATCTCCTCGGCCCCCAGCCCCGCGCTCCCGCTGGCCGCGCTCCCGCGGCAGACAACGGCTGGAGCTGGGTTAGCCCCTTGGCGGGCCGGACGGGTGACAGAGCCGGCGGGCTTCCCCCTTCCTTCCCAAAGCCTTTCCTCCGGCAGCAGCTTTTCCAAAATGGCCATGGACGCCATGAACTTGGCCAGCGAGGGGAAGCAGCCGCCTTTCGGAACAGCCGTGGGGGGACGTTTCACGTTTCTACGGCCGAGCGCCGCCGCTCCCCCGCACCGTGCGGCCGCGGCAGGAGGCGGGGGGGGGGCGATGTGGCGCCGCTCGGGCGAGGCCCGCGCCAGCCGGATCCCGCATCCCGCCGCTGCCGCGCCGTGTGCGTGTGAGCCGGGGGGGGGGCCCGCACGCCGCCGCTGCCGTGGGCGCGCCGCGTGTGTGTGCGTGTGCCGGGGGGGCGCGCAGCCCGGTGCGGGCAGCGCGGAGCGGCCCCCGCACGAGGCTCGCGCTCCCAGATCGG
>VZUI01055750.1:0-22493 GCA_013401135.1 Cettia cetti | reverse complement strand
TGCCCTGCCCTGCCCGCGGGCCCGGCGGCCGAGCGGGGACGGGCGGACCGAGCCGAGCCGAGCCGCGGTCCGGGCAGCCCTGCGGTCCGGGCAGCCCCGCTCCCGCTGCTCTGCGGCACTCGCGGGCCCGGGCTGCTGCCGGCGGCACCTGCCAGCTCCCGGAGCACTGCATCTCCGCTAAGGACGAGCCCGATTTTATCTCCCCCCACCCCTCCCCTGTCATTATTGGGAGTAAATCGAGGCCTTGGTGTCGTTGACGTTCCCGCTGCCGCTGTTTCCAGGGAAGGCTGTGTTTTAAATTAAATGGAGCATTTAACGTGGCCTCTTCATTAAGCAGGATAAAAATCTAAATATTTGATCCTGTGTGGCAATGGAATTGTGATTTCCTCGGTGGGTGTGACGAATTTTCAGAGCGAGTTTCTCTTCTTTGGGAAGCTTTGTAAATGCCGAGCTTAAGGAAGTGTTCCTTTGGCAATAATTTTGAGTTATAGTACCGTGTAGGGTGGAGCAGCTGGATCTTTTTTTAGGTTGCTAGACATATCGTGTTTTGGTTCAGAGACCATTCAAAATTAAGTAAGCCTAAGCGTCTTTCCCTTTTCTGCTTCTTTCGTGGTGATACTCGTGCCAGATAACCAAGTGTCAAGGGGTGTTTCTTGGTTCAGGCAAGTGCGTTTTGCCCGCAGATGTGGTCAAAGCTGGTCTTGTGAAAGGAGGAATGGACATAGTTGCTTGTTTGTCATTAATGTACAGTTGGTAAGCCACAGGATGGGCAATAAGAACGGCAAATGCCCAGTGTAGTTCCAGAGAACTTCCTCTTTTAAGCTTGACTTTAACCTATTACACGTGTATTGCAAGGAGTGGAATGAAATAGTTTTAGTAACTATTCATTTCCTTCCACAGGGTCCAATAATAGCAATTAAGTCTATGTACACATGTTGGGGTTTTTTTTTATAGTATGATTTCCTCCTCAAAATGGTTGGTGTCTCTCTTTTCAACTTCAGTTACTTATTTAATCTTGTATTAGCACTTGCCAGATTACTTTGAAGTCTTGCATTTGGAAGTTACAATCAGACTGTTGATGTAATTCAAATTCAGCCTCATTGGAAGAACAATTCATAGTCTTGGTTTTGTATTTTAGATTTTTTTTTTTAACTTAAGTTTAAAGTGTGTTGTGTTAAGTGTTGAGCAAGGAAATTTTCAGTGTTTGACCAAACAGTAGGCAAATACATGCACTTTTATTTGTCTACATTGCTGAAATCCATAATGAAAAGTAATTATTTTAATATTATACAAGTATGCTACCTAGGGGGTTTGTGTAGGATGATTATCTATTGTCTAACTGTTTCAGAGTGGTGATGGAACTGAGCTGACAGCCAAGCCAAAGAGAAGCTTCTACGCAGCAAGAGATTTGTACAAGTACCGACACCAGTATCCAGTAAGAATATTTTATGGTTTAAATTTGCTTTTTCAGTAAAAAAACATTCTTAAACCTTTGTGTTGTCCAATAGGTACAAGAAATGAGAACCAAAAAAGCTGATATGGAGGCACGACATATGTGAGTGGGAGAGAAGCAATGTCTTTTCATCCTAGGCAAACATGCAAACACATGATGTGTGTGAGCCTGGGAACTGTGGTAGGAGCACAGGAAAAGGCTTGTGCCTTGGATATCAAAGATGGTAGATCATAGAGTTTGTCTGACTGATTATTTGTCTCTAAAGTTCCTTGAGATTGAAGGGAGGGTGCTGCTATGCTTGCTGCTGCCTCAGTAGGGAAGGTACCAGCCAGAAAGAACTTTCAGATCCATAAACTGAGTCCTTAAGTGCATGAGTAGAACTCTATTGTTCCTAAAACTCTGAAATTTTTTTGTTCTTAAATTATTCAAAGAGTGCAGTGTTACTTTCTGGATAGGATTGGTAGGTTTTTGTAGGCTGATAATGTCCTATTTCCTTTCTTTTAGCAGAACTTTAAAGATCTTCGGTATCAAAATGACTTGTGCAATCTCCGGTTTTACAAAAATAAAATCCCTTTTAAACCTGATGGTGAGTAATCTGCAACAATAAATGACACCAAAAGAATGCTCACTAATGATAGTAGCAAATTGAAACAGTGGTGATAATTGAGGCAAATTAAAGGTGTATAGTAATATGTTGTAAAACATGAGCCTCCCATGTTGGAGTAGCACATTGATAACATGAGAGCAGTTTGTGCTTAAAACAGAATTAGCTTTCACTCTAGGAAGGTGGTGCTTTTCTTAGACATTATCAGCATGAGGTGGTACAAGGCGTTGTTAGTACCGCTGTTTCTTGGCAGTACCTTTTATTAAACAAAGATAAAGTTCATCCACTATATTGCACAAACTTGCTGTTTGAATATAGGAGTGGCAGCGATTTATGGTTGTTATCCTAGAACTGTGTAAGGTGAAAAAAATGTGTTTTAATCTTATGTGAGATTATTGTAATAACAATAATAAAGCCATTTCTTAGTGTCCCTAGTGGTTCTGGTAGTGGAGCAGGAACCTTGTGTGCAGCATTCTGCACAAACACAGGAGAAGCTGATAGATGGCAAGCCCTACTCCAGAGAGTTTGCAGTCGACGTAGGAGAGACGATAGGATGGCAGACAGATTGGGAAGCAGGAGGAGGCAATAAAGCAATCTTGGTGAGGGTGATCCACAGGAGTCTCAGCACATGGGAGCTTATCCGTTAGCAAAAAAGACAAACTGAGGGCCAAAAATAAGATTTTCTGAGTCTTAAAAGAGTGATGACAAGGTTACTTTGAAGGTATTTGCAGATCTTCTCAGCATGAGAGCAGCTTGGTAGGAAATAGTGAAGTGCAGGAGTGAGATGTGTAGGCTGCTTCTGAGGCAGGATCCTGTCAGAAGCAGGATCAGTCTCATAGCAACAAATGGGTTCTGATAAGGTAGTAAGAGACAGGTCACAAAGGCTTTGGAAGTGAAGGTGTATAGTTTTTGTTTGATGTTACAGAGCAGGGTCTCATGATGAAAGAATGCAAAACAAAAACAAATGGGTCAGTATAAAAAAGTAACAGTCTGGAAAGATGATCTTCCCAGAATTCAGGTTAGTTGCATTCGGCAGCATTCAGGGTAGGTGTAAGCATGACAAGAAAGCACTTTTCGAGGTCAGGAAAAAAAAAGTTGAGATGCGAAGTGTGAGAGTTCAGATAGGAAGCTGGATGGAAAGGAATGTTACACAGAAGGTTGTAAAAATGTACATATAGGAAAGTCGAAGATGAGAACTGTTTGTAGACAAGGTAGTGGTAATATCTTTAGCAAGTGAGAGAATAACTCAGTTTGTGAAAGAAAGATAAGGCTTTTGCTTTAACCAACTTGAGCTTTATCTAGATACGCACAGACAGATGCTTTTAGTCAGTTTTAGCGTGACTGCAAGAAGAGGTGGGTCTGTGAATTGCCAGTGAAGAAGTAGCAGATTTGGGAGACGTTACACAGAGAACAGGTAGAGAAAGAAAGCGAAGGGCACTGAGGTCTATGTGAACCTGGGCAGCATGTGGCTCTGAAACTAAAAGACAGAAAATGTTGTGGGGAAGAACTCCTTTAACGTCCAAAATGAAGGAGCAGTTCAAGAGGATTAGCTACAAGAAGAGATAGTCATGAAAGTTATGGGAGGGTTTCCTTCCCAAAATTTGTAAAGAATAACATTTCTCTTAGTATTCTAAGAGAAAACCACAGTTAGTAATATCAAAGGTAGCCATGGAAGCTGATGTGTTGTTGGCTGTGAGCTCTGGTTATGCAGAAGTTTGTATTGAGAATGGAAAAGTGTAACCACCACCTTGTCCCAAAACGGTGGATCTGTGAGAGTGTTCAGAGGGAGTATTAGCTACCAGGTTAAAGACTGAAATACTGGAGAATGTTGTTAAAAAAAACCCCAAAACATTTCTAGTGCAATACTAGATCTGAAGTTTAGTTCCATGACCTACAAATTTAGCTTGTGGTTCTGGATCAGAATTGGCCTCTTTGTCTCTCTGCCCTGGGACTGAGCAGCAAGTTTTCCAGTACTTGAAATATAGGTTGGATACAATGCAGTGATGGTAGAGGTCTTCTTTCCAAGGTCCTTTTCCAGCTTTGCCTACACTGAAAACTCTGTGTACTTGAGCCCCTTAGATTAGCTGCTTTCTTCACTTCTTAAAAGTATCAAATGTGTTCTCCTTTGCCATTGAGACACAAATGGAAATTTTCACTGGGTGAAGAGGCATCTTAAATGTATAGTAGGAGACTGTATATATGGGGCTTTGGGTTTTTTAGGCTGCTTCTATGCTGTTTGACTTTGGGAGACACTGTGCAGCTGTTGTTGGTTTCAGAATAGAAACAGACAAATACAGTGTTCATTCATGGTAAGATATTGTACAGCTTTTGGGTCAAGGATCATCCTTTTTATGTACTTTGTGTATCTGTGTAGTACCTGGAAAAGTACCCTGGCCCGTGGCAGAATTTCATGAGCACAGTCTCAGTGTGGTCATTAATTAAGAAAGATTTCCCAATCATAATGGTATTTGAGGCTGGAGAGATTCCTGGTTATGGGAGAGCTGAGGCTTCATTCTATGAAGATTAGATGGATAAGTGGATGGATAGCTGCAGAGTTTTGTCTTGTAAAAGCAATGGCAGGTGATTCACAGTGTAGTATTTTATGGAAGTAGTTTGTTAATTCCCAGTCAATGTTATAAAGGGATCTATGACATGAGAACTCTTGGATATATTTTACATAGGTTACTGTCACATACCTTCACTTGTTAGTAACCCAGTATAAGTCAGTTGGTTTTGTTTAAATTGACATTTTATAAGTTCCTTATTTTTTAATTAAGTTTTAGTAACTAAATTAGTTTTAAATTGAAATGAATTTATTTATGGCTACAACAGAGCTTATTTCATATAGTATATGAAAGACAATTAAAGTACATGTTCTATCATTATTTTAGCATGCATGTACTTTATGTAGCTGAGTGCTGATTTTGATGGCTACCTAACAGTTTTTCAAATTATTTTTGTGCAGGGGTCTATATTGAAGAAGTCCTAAATAAATGGAAAGGAGACTATGAAAAACTGGAACATAACCACACTTACATACAGTGGTTGGTCAATTATTCCCTATTTCTGTTTCAAAGCATTAATTTGATTAAGTGTTCTTATACTGAGCCATAATGCATTTCTTCTTTTAACAGGCTTTTTCCACTGAGGGAACAAGGTCTGAACTTCTATGCTAAAGAATTAACTACATATGAAATTGAGGTAATACAAATTTAGCTCCATACAAACTATCACAGTAATTTTAATACATAACTGCTTTTTGTTTTGTAGAGTTGTCTTATACAATGCAGAAGTACTTGCTTTAGTGCCACTTAGAATGTCAGACATATTCTTTGTCCATTAGGAATTCAAGAAAACAAAAGAAGCAATTAGAAGATTCCTTTTGGCTTACAAAATGATGTTGGAGTTTTTTGGAATAAAACTAATTGATAAAACTGGAAACGTAGCACGAGCTGCTAACTGGCAAGAAAGATTTCAGCATTTGAATGAGTAAGTAATGACATACACTTCACTTGCTAGAATTACTATAGAATCTCTTTATCCTTTTCTTTTCTAGAGAAAGCAAAGATATTTTTTCCAAAGACTGCCAGGAAAAAAAGGGGAAAATAATAGTTGATGCCTGGTTTGTGCCTCTATCTGTACACGTTCCTCCTTGCCCTTTTTTGGATTGTTCTTCTCACCCATTACCAGTTGTACTGACATCATTGAATTCCATGAAAATACAACTTTAGATGGTGCTGAAGAAGATCCCAGCTCCAATATAATCTGTCATGGTACTGAATTTGTTTTCACCCAATCCCAAAGTGCTGCTTTTCACTTGGAAAAAATCAAGTGCCTTATCTTTGTATTTACATTTCTTTTTGAGAAAGATCAGATTCTCCAGACATGTATGAAACTTAAGTAACAAGATTTCCCTCCTTCCTCAAAACATGAAATACTTTGTATTTAAATTTTTTTAATTGAAATACTGATCTGGAAAGGTTTAAACATGTTATGTCAAACAAACCTTAGCCTGTTATGTCAAACCAATGTTCAGCAAATTATATCAGTTGCTTTTCATTGGTATTGTGTGGATCCTTAGTTTGCATTGAATTTTGTCTCAAACAGATTTATTGTACCAAAACCTCTTTTCAAATCTTGTGCTCACTTTCCTAATACCTCTGACCTTAGAGGTGCAGATTGTTTTCTTGCAGTATTTTGTTCTCCTGTCATGATAAAAGCTTGTAGGTACAATTGCTGATGGATTCCAGGGGAATAGTGGGAATAATTTGTTAATAATTTTACTTAAACATTATACGAGCCAATATGGCTGTGGGCTCAGACTCAGGCCATAGATAAAACAGATTTTCAGGAAGTGTTACTGCATTTTTTCACTCCTGTTCTTTCCAGTGAGTAGCTACAGTTTTAAGTAAGGATTTGGGACTCTCTCTACCTAATTCTATCCATCTAAAGTTCAAACTTAAAAGTTTTACTGCGCACTAAGGTATGCTTTATGAGGGAAAGACTTTTTCACAAACACCTCCAGAAGACAATTCATTCGTTTTCTCTTAGATATTTGCTACAACAGTGGGACTTACTCTCCAGCACTGTTTTTCTCCCAGCACTGACTGTAGTGCAAGTGCTAGACTGGAGACCCAGCCTTTAAATAACTTGAGTGAAGTGCAATGAACCCTGTTCTGTAGCTACACTATAAATACACTACAGTCCCTTTCATTTACAAATCAACTAGGTTTTCTCTCCAGAAAGAGAACAGCATAGAACCATTAAGGTTGGGAAAAAATCTCTGAAATCATTGAGTCCAATCTTTGACCAAACACCACCATATCAACTAAACCACTTCTCTGGGGAGCTTGTTCCAATGCTTAACCACTCTTTCAGGGAAGAAATTTTTCTGAATATCCAACCTGAACCTCCAGTTGGTGCAACCTGAGGCTATTTCCCCTTGTCCTGTCACTTGTTGCTTGAACAAGAAACTGACACACACCCCCCTTTGCCACAGCCTCCTTTCAGGCAGTTGTAGAGAGCAATAAGGTCCCCCCTGAGTCTTTGTTGCTCCGGAATAAACAACCCCATTACCTTTAGCTGCTCCTCATAGGACATACAGGTTCCAGACCCTTCACCAGCTTTGTTACCATCTTCATACAGCAGAAGGAACCAAAATCAGTGTATGTTTGATTTTATTTTCCCTCAGCCCTCTCCCCCAGTGCTTCTTACAAACACTAATTTTTCACTCACAGCACCCTAGTCAAGGAGGTGCTAGTAAGCTTCAGCACCTTTGAGAAATTAAAATACAGGAAGTCTGAAGTGAGGTGAGTCTGACCTGAGGTGATAAAAAGGACTGAGGAATGCAGTTCCAGTTCTGTATTTGTAAGGTGTTTTGTTTTTTCTGACTCAATAGAAATTTTTTACCCATTTCTTTCAAAGGTCTCAACATAACTACTTGAGAATCACTCGAATTCTGAAAAGTCTTGGTGAACTTGGATATGAGAGTTTCAAATCTCCCCTGGTAAAATTTATTCTGCATGAAGCTCTTGTGGAAGATACTATTCCCAACATTAAGCAAAGTGCTCTAGAATATTTTGTGTATACTATTAGAGACCGAAGAGAAAGGAGGAAACTGCTGAGATTTGCCCAGCAACATTATACACCCTCAGAGCATTTTATCTGGGGACCCCCAAGAAAACAGAAGTCAGAGGGAAGCAAAGCAAATAAAAAGCCAGCATCTCCAGTTTCTATTCCCAATAGTCATATTTCTAAGCATAAGAAACCAAAAGAGCCTAAGAATGCATCGGCAAGTGGAAGCTCAGCTGGTAAAATAACTGAAGAAAGAAAGGTGGAATTCACAAAAAATGGGGAAGAAAATGATCAGGATAAAGAAGTGAACTGTGATGCTGTTGGGCAGAACAACAGTGAAAAGACCAGTGACACTGATACCAGTCAGCTTTCAAAATCAGAAGAAATTCATGATAATACAGACAGAAAGGAGGACGCTTCTCATTCCAAAAAAGATGATGAAAATCTGAACAATGACTGTGGAAATCACCCAGGCTTTATAGAGGAAGATTTATGTAACACTGAGAATTCTTCAAATGATACATCAGCAGATCTACAAGATAGCCTTGATAAGGATACACTTTCAGGGGGGACCACCACAAAAACTAAGGATGAGCTCAAACCATGAGTCTGAGATTTAAAAAATCTTTTTTTCACTTTGAATGAAGCAAATTATTCATTGCTTCTTCATTAGGTTGAAATTTCCATCTAGTGTAAGTTCACGAGACTATGCTTGTTGCAAATGCATCAGATTAGGCTTCTGTTAGGTTAATGAATTTTGTTTTTTTCAACCTCAGTTTATCAGCAGTCAGCCAGGTGTGTCTCTTTAAAACACTGTGCATATTGAAAGTTAAGAAATTCATTATCTTTTCCAGACAGATTGCACAGAAAAGCTTATCTACTTTTTAAAATTCATCCAGTATGAAAAAAAAAAAGAAAAAAGAAAAAAAATAAAGCATAACAACTAAAAAAGCCTTGGTACATCAGAATTTTTAAGTTTCCTTTAAGTTTGCTTCAAGTTTTGTTTTCCATTTAGGAAATTAGTAGAAATTATTTCAAAAGCACAGTTTTTACCCTAGTGGTTATTTTTTAGGATCTGTGGTCATGATTAATAGTGGTATTTGCACAGTATCTTTTACCTTAGATTAGCATCTTTGTTGGAGGGACTTAACAATGGATACCATATATCATGACCTGTACAGCTGGGAATCACTGTACATTGAATAAAAGTTCTAACTTACAAAGGAACTGTATCCAGAGCTTTTGGATACAAGGGAAGTTGCACTTTAGACTTCTTTTACTCCCTGTTAAAATCTCCCTTTTCTTGACTCATTTTGTTACAGTTGATATCTTTGATCTCTCAAATTTAGTCTCAGTTTGAAAGCTCTCTGTTGATCAGCTGTAATAGGACCACCCTCCCAGCTGGACTCAGCACCTGGAAAGTCTCTGGACAGCTGAAAAGCAGTGTCTGTACCACAAAGCACTGCCTTATCAGCAATGCTGTCAGAGAAGAGGTCACCAGGCATCTCAAGTTGGGTCTTACTTGAACTTTGATGTTTCTTGGCCAGTTTTGGGTAGAATCTGCACAATGCAGTCACCTGTTTTGGTCTCGGAGACAAAGGCAGTCCTGATGCTTCTTTCCAGCTGTTTCCTTTCTTTGCTCACTATTGTAAGTCTCTCAGTTTTCTGTTACTTTGATAATCAGTGGAAACTTAAGGCAGGTCAGTCTGTTGGCCAGGCTGGAGCCCAACAAGTAGGAATTTCACTATTAAGATCTTTCCTAGCTTCTACTGGAGAACTGTCTGCTCTCCCTGAGTAGCTTCTTCTGATTTTCTACAGTTCAAGTCAAACAATAGTACCTGGCAAGTTAGTTGTGCAGAATATGAATTAAAAAATAGTGCAGGTACAATTCACACTTCCTACAGTCCTAAAATACTCTGAAACTTCCGTACGTATTTTCTGTTTGAAAGTGTACCTGTTATCCACTGCCTTTAATGTATTTCTGATTAAATGTTATGAGGGAAAAGGCTGACTACAGTTTGAGTGTCAAAATGCTACAGGACTTTATTCAAATCTCATAACTCTAAATGATAAAGTTTTCAGGGGGTTCAGAGCATAGACAAAATGTCTTGTATTCTGTTTTGTTAATGCCCACCATGGCAATGCATCATCCATTTTTTTTCTCCAGGTAGCACTTGTTCTTGGGATCAAATAGAGTGGCAGTTAGGGATCTTGGTACCTGTAGAAAAAGATTAGGCTCCTTCCATCCTAAAGAAGCAGAGAAGAAGGAAGATGTATTTCTCCTTCTGTGTTGGCTTGTGAAGAATGGAACTTAGATACCTGGATTTTTTTTTTTAGGGTAACCCGGATCATTCAAGTAGGTATTAAATCTGTCTGAGTAGAAATGCCCCAAGGATTTCCAGCTACCACCTTTTAAAGCTTTTCTTTTTAAAGAAAGATCCTGAGAAGCCTTTCACAATTCCCTGGACATGAACTGAGATTGCCTTGTTTGTGTTTGCCTCTGACCTTCAGGGCAGAAGGGGAAGGAAGGAAGTGCTGTGATAAAACTGGTCTGTGTAGTTAAGGACTCTGCCCCTCCACGTGTGCAAAGGGAGGACTCTTTATTTTCTGCCTGTGACTTTTTCAGTCTTGAGTGTCTAACTGTGCAAACTTCATAGAGTTGTTCTTACATAGTTATTTTTTGAGTACCATTGGGAGAAATTATACCCTGTGTATAAGGAACATAACTATAGCATAAGAAGCTATACAGAGCCTTCAATTTATGAACTTTAGTGTTAATGTTAAACACTTTACAGAAAATGCAGAGTATTGAAGTGAAATAAGGGAAGCGAGAGGTGTTATTATATTTATAGTGTAATTTGATTGAGCATCGATGGCTTCAGGTGACCTTTTGTCTGATGAACAAAAAAAGGAGAAATCTTGCTCTGATTTTAAACAACGTTCTTGGGATGTACATCCGGAAGATTATTCTGCAGTATTCTGTTATCATGACATAGCGCTCACTTAAACATGCTTACTGGTTTGATGTTCATCATTAAGTAATTAAAATACCTTTCATCTGACAGAGCTGTCTTCATTAAGGGGCCAAGGTATTTGAAAATATTGTCAGGAACTTTGGTACTTACACCTGTACTAACTCTGCAATTTTATTTTTTTTTAAATCTGCAACTCAATATATTTCTCTCAGTTTTCATGGAAGAGTAGTGGCATATCAATTACTTATAAAGAACTATGGGGACTATGTAGGTGAGGATTTTTGTGTCAGGTGAACTCCTGCACTCTCTAATCCTTGTTTTACAGCTTTACCAACAGAATTACTCCCATGGGATACATCAGCTTTAACTAACAAATTTTGGTCTATGTAAAATATGACAGTGTATCATTTTCTTCATAGAGAAATTGTTTCTTCTGATTTTGCAAGTACTGAAAAGAAGGATTTATTGCAGGGCAATCATACATCATATAGCGTAATTGCAAATTGAGATTTGCGAGGATCAAGTGGGTGCACTATATGCATTTTTGTTACAGAATCATGGCCTTAGCAACCAGAAGCACCCCGTGCTTGAAGTTTCTAAGTAATGGTTTTCAGGTTTACAGTGTATATATACTATATATATATGTTGAAGTGATTGTATTCTCATAGATGCCAGTACATAGCTGTTTAGCCGTTACTTCAGGAACTGAGGGTATGCAAAGAAAGTCAAGTCATTTGCTTAATGTTAAGTTTCTTTTTTGTCTTGCTATATGCTTAAGTATTCAGGGATTTCTGTGTACTTATTACAATAGTGTATTTTGGCCCAGTGTTAGGCTAGAATCTGAGCTGTTCATATGTTAACTGAACAGAACCTTCCATACGAAGGTTCTTTCCAAGTGAGTACACCTGAGTAGCCTCTGGTACTGTTAGGTGGGAGTAGTGTGTACGTGCACATACCTGTGAATTTGATTTTAAGGATCTTATGGTGAGGGGATATGAATGTGCTTGAAACAATGTTACTGAGTATACAGATGAGTACACACAAGGTGGTCATGCAAATCATGCAAAAATGCAGCACTTTAAGGTTAGTTACAGCTCCGTGCCCCACTATGCCAGACACAAGTGTGCCTCAGTACCTGATACTGTGTTGGGTAGAGACTGAAGGCATGGGTACATGAGGTGTGCAGCACAGACCATTCAGAAGAGTAATTACGTGTGTCCACGTATCTAGGAGCAGGTCTGAGGTCTTTGTGTTCATGTTGCTCGAATAAAATCCCGAAGGATGCTAAAAATAAGTGCAATAATCCTTTGAGAATTGTGCCCTGGCTTGGGTCAGCTCCTCAGTTTCCTGCTCTAAGATTGCAGCACTCTAATGTATTAGGTATAAGCGTTGTTAATATTTCATGTAACCTAGTGTAAGCCTCCCTGAACTATTCCAGGATAATTCTAATAATCTGCAGTTGCATTTATCTGTACTATAAACAGGTTTACAGACCTTAGAAGCTTTGTACAATGTTGATGGATGATCCAATGAGGTAAGACAAGTGACATTTACTGGATTTAAATGGAAAGCAGCTCGTTTGTTTTTAAATAAAATTTATGTATATCTGTTTAATCAAGAGGTTATTTTACACCTTCTTCTGACTGTTGTGATGGTATTGATCACAATTTATAGTTACATATGTTTAAGTGAAAATGTAATTTTTTTACACCACACTTTTGAAGGAAACATATCATATAGAATTTCCTTGACAAAAGCTGTATTTATTAATAAGATGCAAGTGTGTGAAGCAAGTTTTGCCATTAATAAAAGTGTGACAATATCATGCTGATGATGTATGTTGTCCTCAGAATTGCCAGTGAGAATCAGAATCAAAGATTCTAGCCTTGTTGCCTGCCTCCAGCAGTGGCCACCAAAAGATGCTGTGAAACAAAGAAATTTTACACTGACCCCCTTTTTCTATAGGAATTTTTTGGTTTTGAACTTGTGGTTTCTTTCAGACTCTAGAATCCCTTGTGGCTGTGAGTTCCATGTTTTAATAATGGTTTCTTGTGGAGAAGGTGATCTCTTACTTGTCTCAGATCTGTTTAACTGCATTAGAACACAGTACTAAAAGTACTGTAAGATGAAGAGTAAGTCAAGTCAGTTTTTAGGCACCATGGGAGATTCTAATGACAAAATACCTGTTTAGATGGAAAATGTCCCGTGTTTCTTCTGGTTTTAGTCAGAAAATGCCTGTTTAGGCCGAAACTTGTCCTAAGTTGATGACAATGCTTCCTTACTTACTCATTCTGAATACATTTTTGCACTTTTTTTTTTTTTTGTAGACTAGTGTTAAAAGTGTAAATTAAGTGTTAAAAGTCAGATTCCAACTGCAGAACAGGGTTGATTTATTTTTTCTTACCAGTGTAAAAGCAAAATCAGTCAAATGGAAAACCTATTCCTAGCCGACATACCAGTGAGGTACCTCTGGATTTGGAGCAACCGGCATTAATGAATCTAACTTTGTGATCATGCAGAAGATGGAAATACTGTTGGGTTTGCTGAGAACCATACTCATCATTCTACATTTTGGTAGTTTGTTTTGATACTGTTCACAGTTCCAGTTGTAATTGGAGTAACTGGTCAAAGGTATTTTTTATGGCTATCAGAGTCTGAAAAGGAGGGATGTGTCAAAAAAGGCCTAAGCATATACAACGCCCCTCAATTCACATTATGGTCAACACCATAGATTCACTACTTACAGATAATTTAGCTGTAGTTCTCCAAGGGGAGTGCACATTGTGTCTCTGTAATAACTTTGTGGTCAGTATTGGCTGTGAACTGTTTCTTTTCCTGAAAGCTGTGATCCCTTTTCAGCCCTTGTTTTTAAGTACACTTTGTTAAGACCTTTGGTGAAAGCAAGAATTTAGTTTAAATTTAGGTTTATTACATGCTATATCTAATTGGCTCCTAAAATGTAATTCAAAAGCTATAGAGATCAATTCAATAGAGACCTCTTCTAGCTTTAGACTTGTAATCACTTCTACATTTGTTTTCAAAAGCATTATACTGTTTGTTGTAAAATTAAAAAAAAATGTGAGAATTAACAAATGGTTCTGAAAGAAGTCTCTTCTTAGAAATGTGGCTCTTTAATCCTGCCACACTTACAAGTTCAGTGGTGTGTCCATGAACTACAGTTTATTGTGAAATATACTGAATTTATTTACTACCGTGGCTAACCATGTGAAAACTATTGTTTTGCAGTAAAAAAGGTTATGGCACTTATATTTTTGGGATCTGCTGAAGCATGTTTGTTAATAATTAGTTGCCCTTTTTTTCTGTGTTTTAACATATTCCACGGTTGTTTGCCCTTTATGCAGTTTGATTTTGGCAATAGATGATTAAGTGTAGTTTTGCACTGATAAAATTTGAAGCTGTTATGGACTTCATTGTTCAAATGTATTCTAAGAAAAAGTGCAGTAAAAAGAAAAAGCCCCAAAGCCCAACAATTTTTATTTGCATAATGGAACAGCTCTATGTCAGTTTTTATGAATGGTCCTGCTCTCTTCTCTGTATTCCTTTGCAGTGTTTAATTACAGAATGCCATGCATGTTTGGTAGTACCAATACCATATGTATGTGGTAGGAGTGGTAACCAGTTTCTGGATTTGTAATGCACTATAAAGAGATATTTTATAATTCTGTATCTGTATGGCAGTGTTATGCCAAAAAAAATTGTATAAACATAAAAAGCAATAGTTTATGTTGCTTACTGCTATATTTTAAATTGTTTGTAAAATGAAATACTTGGATTTCCTTTCAGGTAAATATATTTTTAATAACAGCAGCCAAAAACTCTGAAAAATAAAGCTTCTTCATTTAGCAGCATTGTTTTAGCAACATGTACAAATATTGTGTAGCTCTAATAATGTGCAATTGCTGTTTGGCACTTGTTTGTATAGTCTTCTGTAAATATATTAACACTTAAAAGTAGGGAATTAAAAGCTCATGTCCTCCCGTTTTTTTTGCTCAGTGGCAAAATGACCATGGATAGTAGAGGAATGAGGGAAGGCCCAGAGTCATCTTTTCTAAAAGTCCACGGTTTGTTTTTTAATTTAAGAAAAATGTATACTATGAAAACACTGTTAACATTGAAGAGTAAAATATCCACTGCGATCATGCAGTCATAAACCATCTGGAGCAGTGTGAAAACCAGGCACTGTTGCTTAAATGTAGCTGGGATGCATTTAATCTGCTCGTTTTATTTGTCCTGTGCTGAAGCTGTAGGATTGCATGGCTTCAGTTCTGGTTTTGTAGTAAGCTGTTATTCACATGGTGTGACTGCAGATGTATAAAGCTCTATAAAGGGCCCAGGAGATTTGGAAAGGGTTTCCTAGTCTCACATGTTTCTTCTTAAAGAAGATAAACAGATTTTTCTCACATTCAAGGAGGACTTCCCATGTGATCTCAAATCAAGCTTTGTGTTAAGATGGCTCTATTAACCTACTTCTGTGTTGTCAGGTCACTCAGGGATGGCATTGAACTCATAGCCAATAACATGATGTGTCAGTGCGTTGGTCTCCCCAAAAACTCAGTTACAGCTCCCTGGGGCAACTGCTGGGGCTCATCTGCTCCTTGGCAAAGACTGGCTGTCAGGCAGTCATCCTCCTCTGCCCTGGGAGCGTAAACTGCACCAAAAAAAGCCAGGGCCTCTGTGGAAACACTGATGTTGTGGGCTAAAGCACCTGCAGCTCCAGAACCCCAGAGCATGTCTGCCTTAATAATACTGCCATTGTGTGAGCACAGGCCCTCATGGGTGCCAGAGCCACTTGTGAAGTTTTATTGGTGCTCATTTCAAGAGTAAGAGCCTGAACTGATATCCCAAATTTAGCTGGCCGTTAGTTAAATTAAGACTGACCAGCTTCTGGAGGAGGTGTAACAAGGGGCCGATGAGCACAGCGCCCTGTGCCTTGCCCACTGCCTGCCCCCGCCCAAGGGCAGGCACCCCCATGGAGCACAGCCACAGCCTGCCAGGGCCTTCAGAGGGGGTGGAGCTGCCTGCTCTGTCCCTCCCACCTCTGTCTCAGAGCACCCATTCACCTAACTTGCTTTACTTTTGGGAGTAAAATCTAGGAAATTTCCAGCTGCTGGGGTGATGGTGACTCACTTCTGCACTGGAGGGGAGAGCACACAAAGAAGGACCAAAGTGGCAATGCTTGTGGTTGTGCAAGGCGAGCTGGGAAACACTTTTGGTATGCACAGGGTGCTGGTGGAGACAGCCAAAATAAATGGCAACTACCCCTGTGGTTTAGGGAGCTAAACCACAAAGTTTTGTTTTGAACTTGTTCCACTGAAATATTTTTCTAACAGAGCTGTGCCATAAAACTGGGGTGAGAGTTTTTTATTTTGATAAATGCAGATGATCTTGAGAAAGGTCTAGAACATCTATAAAAGCCACCTTAATTGCAAAAGTGTGATTTAGCTCACCAAACCTGGGAATACTCTTCTTAAAATTACATTTTAATTGATTTAATTTGCTTTGTTTGCCAGGGATGGGTAATAAACTGGAAGAAGAAGTATTAAATATCTTCATTCCCTGGGGTTAATCAGGCCAAGTATTATCCCTGCAAAGTTAAATCAGTAAGTATGACTGCAGAGTATCTACAGTTTAAAAATAATCCTCCAAAGAAGCAGTAAAAGTGTCTGCCAAAGTATTTTGCAACTAAATAAAGACACATAATGGCATTGCTTTTTGGATCTTAGATTCACATATCTTCAGAGTTGCATGACATTGTTGGCAAAACTTTAGTATGGCTTTATTGACTCATTTGAACCTATAACGTGTTGCAACAGACACGAACAGAAGAGACGCGGGCTCCTTTCGAAAGTGGTCAGTGGGTTCTCCCTTTATTGTGGGATGAGCTCCTCTTTATACAGAATGTCAGAGGCCAGTTTGATTGGTAACAAAAAGGTAAACTTTTCAATCAATTGGTCATCCCAGAGGGACATCAGAAGAAGGTCCCTCCTATAAAAAAGAATGTAAACATCCTTATATTTACAAAACGTTGTTCTTCTGTTTACCAGAAGAACGCTTGGGAAAGAACCCTTCCAAAACCAAAACATCCAGGCATGAAACTCAGGACTACAAAAATGGAACTGGAGCTTCAGCTTCATGAAACCTGTCCTCTAAAACGTGTCTCTCTTCAGGGGAGGCAGGTAGATTGGATGTTAGAAACTCTGGTGTGCCCTGCTTTGTCCGCATCTTGGAAGGCTGTCACTCGTGGCAACCAGTCCAGTAGAAACATGGGCCTGCTCCTGCCTTTCCAAAGATGCCATAATCCAACACACTTCATGCCTCCAAAAGGAGATGAGCTGAAGTTTTGACATTCTCAGAGCTGGCTTGGGATCTGGTCAGGATCCAGGGCTGGGGTGGGGATTGTCCTGCCTCACCCCTGAGGTCTGATTCCTGAAGGCTGTTATGTGCCCTGTGAGTTCATTGACCTGACCATAACTTGTAGCAATCAATGGCAGCTTAGATCTTTCCTTATGTTTAATCTTAGGCTGCACTTTATGGGGTGAGATTAAAAATAGTAATAGTTTTTACTATGAAAAGCCAATTTAAGAAGTTCTAATTAGGCCGAAGTATTTGTCTTGTCTGATAAACCCACAGAATGCTTTTAAAATATTTTTTAAATTGCACATGCAATGCATTAGACATTTTTGCAGGAAATAATCTATAGATGTAATTTCTAATCTTACTGAATGTGGGGGGAATGCTTAAAATTCAACTGACTCTTTCTATTTTTATTTAATGTATAAATCCGACATAATTCATGCATAGTTCCTTCTAGGTTTAGACATTTATTGAGCACTATATTATAAACATTTTGTGACAGCTGTTTCAAGTTTCAGGATAGAAAAGAAAAAAAAAAAAGAAACCTCATATTTTCACTTCTCCAATTTCCTCTGAAAGCTTACACTAGGAAGCCTCGAATTCTCAGCATCCTAAGTGGCAGCTGAAATTAGAGCCTTGAATCACTTCTGAGAACTAGGACTTGGGATCTTTAGTCCTACATGGGACCCTCAGTCCATTGTAGACAGATCTGTAGTACTTAGATCTGTAGTACTTAGTTAACTGAAAATGCAGAATTTTAGTAGAATTTTTCAAAACTACAAGGCACATAATGCTGATACTTAATTAACAGGTGCTCTTAGGAAGTCTTTGAAGGGTTTCTCTGTATCAAGAGAAAGCTCAGGCACAGTCTAGTTCTTCCGTCAGGTTTGAAAATATTATTATGCAACCCTGTATTTTAACCCTTTCTTTAAGTTTCTGTTTTTCTCCTTTTCTCTTTTATGGTAAGGACACCATGATAATGGCACTTTTTTTTTACTTTTTTTTTTTTTCAGTTTAAAATATAAAAAACCCCCTTTGTTATGCTGTTATGCAGTCACCAACACCTCCCCACTGGTGGTTGCTTCTTACTCGTCCTCAGTCACCACCATACCTCATCCAAAGCTGGCACTTCCCAGTGATCCTGCCCGGACAGGAGCTGTGTGTGCCCAACACCATGGAGGTGACCTGTGTACCTGGAACTAGTGGCCATGGTCCTGCATTACCTCAGGCCCTGCTGTGGAGGTGATCTCACAAAACTCTTCAATGAGGAAAGCTGTGTCTACAGTAAGCATCTGGGTTTTCCTCCTCCTGCCCAGATCTGACCCTTTTATAAGGTTGGATTTTGAGGCAATTCCCAGCACTTGACCTCCTCCCAAAGCTACACACTGCCTGGTCCTGGAGGGCACACTACATTCCAGGCTGAAGCAGGTACTTGTTCCATACTGTTCTTTCCTTGCTCAGCTGCTGCTCTCTTTTCCAAAGCAGAAGCAACTTCTCCCAGCTTTCCACATTGCCCTGTTTAAACAATAGATAGTAGCCCATCTGTGAATTGTTACATGATTTGGGACCTCTTTACTTGATCATTGTCCATATTTTCAAGAACTTTCCTGTTGTCCCACCTTTAGACCATGCAGACACCTGGTGCCAAGCTCGATTCACGCGGAGAGATGGTGACAAACCTGTGACCCCCGTGCCAAGGCAGCACAGTCATGCCAACACTGAGCAGCTGCAAGGGAAGGCCACAATCCCTTGGGAAACAGAGAGCCCAGGCCCAGCCTACGTGGGGAGTACCATTGCTTTTAAGGACAACGGTGTAGGAGGTTGCAAAAATGAGCCTTCCTGTGGCTTTATATGGAATTTCCCAGAAGGCCACACTCAGGTATCAGAGTTTGTTTATGGTAACGGAGGCCCAGTGCCATAAAGCTGGCAAGAATATGTCCCAAAAGTGCTTTTTAGAAGCTTTTCACCACTTTCGATAAAATGCTGCTGACAACATTTCAATCTTGAAGTCTCCTGCAACCATCAGATAATTAAGAAATGTTGCTGAGTCACACCCTCTTAGTGTAAGTGCCTCCCTGGGGCATGGCTGGGAACGTTGCTGCCTGTTTCAGATGTGTCCCCAAACACGGCAGATGTGAATGATTGAGTAACATACCCAGTGGCACATTCTCTGTTGACTCATTTGCTGCACTGCTACGGAGAAGATAGAACTCCTACCAGGTAAATTTGAGACAGAGTTTGGACAGAACTTTGCAAAGATCTTCTAATATAAACTCAGAAGAATGATAAATGTATATAATAAAACTATAGTACAGGGATCTTTGCTGGATAGAGTCTTTCTTCTCTGGGACGTGTTTGTTGAAATTAGATGTAGGATGAAAGCTGTGTCAGAGACAACTCTCCCATTGGCACCTGAGTAAATCCCAGTGAGCATCATGTACTTTTTTCAGAAATAATTTTGGAAATTATACAAATCCCAGTGTTTTGGTATAAGCAGACCAAGAGCAAAGGTAAAAATAAGATCTTGCTGACTGAATCCTTTGGTATAAAATAAAAATATAGGATTTTAAAAATATCATGTCAAATATGAAATTTGTGACCAGATAACTCCATTTTTGTGGTTGCCTAAGCCTAAATTGTCTAATCTATTAAGTGAAATGTTTCCAGCATCCCTGATATCCCACTTGTGGGCAGTCTCTGATGGTAAAATTCCAGCATCAGGAGGCAGTGGGAATTAATGAAACATCACAAGGCTCTGCACAGACAGTTGCTGGGAGAACAGACACAGAAAATAGTGTATTGAATTGGAGAGTTTCTGACCCAAGGATATTTTTTAAGTAATGTCCTGAGAATGAGAAGAGGAGCTTTAATGCCATTGTGAGTTGGAGTGTGTATAGACTGGAGGTGGGCACTCTCCTTCTCTTCTACTTGCTTTCTCATCCAGAATGACTGGATGTCACTGACATGGAAATAAGTAGAAATGATGAGTGTTTCAAAAGAGACTTATGTTGCATTCAATATCTGATGCATTTATGGATCTACAAATACAATTTTACCTTTCTATAACATGAACTAATTCAAAACTAACATGACTTATTCAGAAGTCTTGAGCCTACCTTGAGCAGGATTTCTGCATAGGTGGAAATTTCTAAACCCTAGTGGAACAACTATCCTTATGATTCTTCATTTTTTGGTCCTGAATGTACCAACAGTTTCTGCAGTCTTCCATGAGGGTTCTGGTTGTCCATGTTCAAGTCCAGCCCTGACCCATTGCAGCACTGTAAGGTGGGATCACACTGCTGTGAAGAGAGCTGAGTGGGAGAAAACCATGAGACCCCCTCACTGGGAGTCTCCACTGAAGCTGGGATTAAACTCAGATTCCTGGGCTTTGCATGTGCCCTACAATGCTCCTCACTGAACCTAACTGTGTGCCTTGGTTCATGGCTTGGCTGGACCTGCCTCTCCATTATTGTTATTTTTTTAATTGGAAACTAGACAAGGAAAAGAGGAAATTAAACAAAGAAATTGAATAGTGTTTGCTGCAAATGTAATGAGATAGACTGCTGGTAAAACACTGATGTCTCAGACACCAGCCTGGAGAGCCCCTGAGAACATTTTCTCCTCCTCAAACACCCTTGTCCCACCACCACAGCCCCAAACCATGACACCAGCCAAAACAGCATCACTGCTGGTGCCTGCTCCCTTCTGTCACCACAGCCCAAGAGCCTGTTGTTCTTGCTGCTTGACTTTGAGCTTGTCCCACCTCCCTTGCCTTCCTTCTTGTCTGCATTCCTTTTCAACAAAAAGTTTCAGAATGCAGCCCAGTATGAGGATGAAACTAATGGCAGTTGCATATGTTCACATCTATATTAGTGCCAGTCCCTTTAACCATAGCTGTGCTACAGCCTTTCTCCCAACCCTGGTAATCATTTGGATGGTAGCTCCACTCTACTGCAGACTGCATCAGGCCTGCAGATGCCACTCCAGGCTCAAAGAGTCAAAACTCATGGAAAAACTCAGAGCAGAAAAACAGGGTAATTGTCACAATGTTTAGGCTTTACACAGTGCCGTTCACACAGGTCGTGTCAGCATTTCGATTTTTGTGTTCATTTGGCACTGTTTTCCTCCTCATTTTGCAAGGATAACTATAGGCAAGATTAAAAAAAAAACAAAAACAAACAAACAAAAAAAAACCCCTTTGCTTCTCTTTTAGATGTAAGTCTCCTGTGAGAGAGAATTAGTGAAAATCAGCTGAACCCTTGAAATGGTCTCTTTTCATGGATGAAAACTGGGAAGCTGTTGAGAAGCTAAGGTCATTATTTGAAAAATAATCCTCAATTTCTGAAGTAAAAAGATTCTTTGATTTTCTGTCTCCAAATTGCTTTTCCTCTCTCTCCTTTATATATATCTACAGTGAAAGTTGCAAATATCTCAGGATGGGGATGGCTTGTAAAGAAATGCAATGAGACCATAGGAAACTGATGAGATGCTTTCTCTGGAAGCCAAGCTTCAGGACAAGAGAGGCAATTCACAAGTGGTAGAACAGCTGGCAGCTCCAACCCACACCATCTGGATTTGTGTGATTTTATAATATTTATTGTCACTAACTCTGAGAGGAATATGAATAGAGCTGGCTGCAAGTGGAAATGAGCTGGCTTTTCAATAGAGAGAATTGTGTGTGGAATCTTGGCAGGAACACATGGCGGGGGAGCATCTGATACCAGCCGGCCAGCCATGCATCGCCACTTCATTGGTCAGGCTGGCTACGTGAAACAACAACAGAAACATTTTCAGTGAGGCAAGGGAAGCCCTGCTGGAAAACTGGCATTTCAAATCTATCATTTGGAAAGGGGAAATATAAAGTTGCCAGCTCTCCATCTTTAGTCTTTTGTGAAGCTTGTGAGAGGCGCATCATTTTTTCCTGAAAACCTTAACATCAGTAGATGTCAAATTACTCCAGCATCTTACAGTTGAAAAAATTCTTTTTGAGTCTTTTAATTAAGAAAATCTGTGACCCACCTTTACCTAACAGCTGCAGAAAATGGAAGAACCCCTGAGTGCATTTTCTTAAGTCTTCTGATTTGAGACAGTTTGTGGTTTTGGGATTCTTACATGTGATTGTGAAAACAGTGAGTTGTCAGTGTAAATAGCATGATTGCTGCCTTAGGGAACTGTTCTCTGAGGTGTCTGTTTTGCTCCATGAACACCAAAGGGAACACTGCTGTTCCTAGCAGAGCTGTCCCAGTTGGGAGCTCAAATTGGGACAGGAAGAGTTTAGGCTTTTATGTTTCTGTTCTTCGTCTCTGAAATGGGATAACATGTTTTTTTCCTTTCTTCAGATCAGCCAAAGGATAAATTCTTCTTCTTCTGATACCACAATCTGGTAATTAAGTGAAAGTTCTACCATTCTTACTTTTACTTTCAAATGTTTTCACTTCTAGAGGGGCATTCAAAAAGCTTCAAATCTTCCTTCCTTCCTTCCTTCCTTCCTTCCTTCCTTCCTTCCTTCCTT
>VZUI01055749.1:0-22495 GCA_013401135.1 Cettia cetti | reverse complement strand
GTGTTCATCCCTGGGGGATCCCTGTGTTCATCCCTGGGGGATCCCTGTGTTTATCACTGGGGGATCCGTGTGTTCATCCCTGGGGGATCCCTGTGTTCATCCCTGGGGGATCCCTGTGTTTATCCATGGGGTATCCCCCTTTATACCTTGTGGGGTCCCTATTTTTACCTCTGGGGCCGGTTGAAGTTACCTGTGGTTGGTGCATGTGTTTGCATTTTACAATATTTACAATATTTTCAATATTTATAGTATTAACACGATTTTCACTATTTATAATATTTACAATATTTTCAATATTTGTAATATTTACCATATTTGGGATCTGCCTGTTTACCTCTGGTGTCCCCTGTGTTTTCCTGCAGGGACACAGCCCCCACCCAACCCACCCCCAGGACAGTTTAATTTATATTTGCACTCAAAAATAGATTTATTGGTTTTGTTTTGTTTTATTTTGCTGAAAGGAGGCTCTCGTTTTTAGGAAGGATCTGTGTAAGGTGCTGATGTGCACTCAGCCCTTTCCCATATTTCCAGGGGAGGTTACAAAGAGAACAGGAAATGGAGTTCTGGTTTTCCTGTGGGTCCCAGGGATGTGTTATCTGTGTTTTGAAGCACTTTTTATCAGCCATCTCCTTGGAATGCAGACACTGCCATCGTGGCTTCATGTAAACACACAGCCACAGCAAGGAGAGCAGGCTGCTCCCGAGCAATTTATGGCTTTGTCACCAAATTTAGTCTCTGCTTCCCTTTGAAGCATCCCCTGTTCTCAGGCCTGTGAAAGTTGGGGGAAGTGAGATTTTTTTTTTCCCCTCATCCAGTTTGTTTTTTTTTTTCTCCTTCCATCTTTTTCCAAGAGGCTCAGCTTGCAGAGAATGCAGCTGCCTCTTCCAGAAGTGTGATTTATACAGGGATGTTCATCTCCTTGGGCTGTCTCCCGTGTTCCTTTGTGCTGCTCACAGCAAATATCAAACGTTCTCCCTCTTTGATTGCAGCATGAAAGGCAAATCTATACATTTAGGAGCTTGTCATGTCTCTCGTTCTCCGTGGTGCTCGTGAGCCTGTCACTGGGAAATCTCGGATCAAAGGAGCTCTTTAGCTGCTTCCAGGAGTGTTGGAAACATCTGTCTAAACAAATTGCAGTTTTTCCTCCCTGCTTCTGGCACAACTCAAGCACTAGGGAAGGAGAGCAGCTATTTTTTAATTAATTTATCTAATTGTGGCAGTGATGCTAACGCTGCCTCTGCAGAGCATGGATGCTTTTGTCCTGCATTCCAGTTTTTGGGGATTTTCTCCCCCTTCTGTGTTTCCCTGTTGGTTAGGGTTCACCTCCCACCCTGTGTCTCTCTTCCCTTAAAAGATTTTGGTTTTCATTTGCACGTGCAGAGATCAATCCTGAATATTCACAGGAGCTGTTCTGCCCCAGTGTCCATCTGCCAAAGCTTTAATGAGGGAAATTAAGATAAATTCCCAGTTTTGAATGGGAACACTCCCAGTGAGCGTTGCCTTTTTCCCAGCGTGGAAACGAAGCTCGAGATCATTTTAGTAAGGAGCTAATACAAGAGTGGATCTTTATTGGAAGGCCTTCAGGGGCTTCTGTGGACATCTTTCTTCTATCACCTCCTTACTAAAATTACCTCGAGTTTCATCTCCACCTTGGGGGAAAAAGGCAGCAGGAGAATATCCCCGGGCAGGACGAAACACTGCACATTTCTCTGGGGAGCGTCAGCCTTGAATTCAGCCAGTCCAGGAAGGCTCTGCCCCAGCAGGGATTCACACTGAGGCTGGGATGGCTGGGATGGTGGGATGGCTGGGAAGGCTGGGATGGTGGGATGGCTGGGATGGTGGGATGGCCGGGATGATGTCGTTTCTCCCCGCAGAGGAGGGAGCCGGTGCCGGGGAGCAGCGGGGGCCGTGGCTGTGCTGATCCAGGCTGCGCTGGTCCAGGCTGCGCTGGTCCAGGCTGCGCTGGTCCAGGCTGCGCTGGTCCAGGCTGCGCTGGTCCAGGCTGTGCTGGTCCAGGCTGTGCTGGTCCAGGCTGTGCTGGTCCAGGCTGTGCTGGTCCAGGCTGCGCTGGTCCAGGCTGTGCTGATCCAGGCTGTGTCCCTGTCTCTCTCCTTACAGCCAGGCCTGTGCCGCTGGCAGCAGCGCTGTGCCACAGCCATGGCCACCGACTGGCTGGGCAGCATCGTGTCCATCAACTGTGGGGAGAGCCTGGGGGTGTACCAGGGCAGGGTGTCTGCTGTGGACCAGGTCAGCCAGACCATCTCCCTGACGCGGCCCTTCCACAACGGCGTCAAGTGCCTCGTGCCAGAAGTCACCTTCAGGTTGGTGCCTGCCTTTTCCCCCTCAGATGTGACCTCTTGGCCCTAAATGTCCTCGCTGCTGCTGAGTGCCTCTGGGGTTTGTGTTGGTTTGTGTGCAGGAGATTAATTCCTGGCTCGGCTCCTGGGCTTGGAGTGGGCTAGCTCAGGCTCGGGGGTTATTTGGGGGTCACACCGTGGATGTATAAATATAAATACATATTTTATTGTAAATTATTTTTTAATTATTTTTATTTATATTCTGTTCTCTTGTAGCAGAAGTGCTTTTTTAAAAGCTTTGCCCTCAGCAGTTCTTTCCCACCAGTTCCTGGTAACGCTGTGCTTAAAAATATAAATAGGAGTCACTCCTCACTGCACATTTTCCTGTTCCCTGGAATGCTGTAGTTAAGGCTCTGAGTCACTCGTTTTTCAATAACATTGACTCCACAAAGTCAATCTTAATTTTATTTTTTTTTTCTCCTTGGATTTTGAAGAGAGACAGTGGGGAAAGACAACGGCCACATCCTGCCAGGGGATGTGGGGAAGTCTCTCTGCTCTCATATCCCACTTGGACAAATGCTGAGTTAAAACTAGGAGAGCCTAATTCCTGGTGTATTTCTTGCACTCAGTGCAAATGGAGGTCTTTATAATCACTCCTTTGTTTTCTTCTGGCTTGTGCCCAGTGCTGGATTAGTTTTCTTTATCCTTTTTTTTTCGTTTGGAAATGGGAAGTATTGTCCTTGTCTGAGCATGAACTGCACTAATCTGAGGGTAGATTTCTGCAGGAATGGATTAAAAGTAATAGTAGCCTCAAGGCTGAGAGCAATTAATTAGCTTGAAACTGTTAAATTAATGCAGATTTCTGCATAGGTCTGGGCCAGTTGCTTCCACTTTTTTGCTTGACTGATTCCTGTTTCAGCTACAGAACCTTTCAAACAAAATCCAGGTGCAGTGCAAGGAGTACTGAAGTGGTTATTTTGAAAGTTTGTCATTTCAGTGGAACGTTGTGATGTCTGTGGAGATTCCCTGTGTGTTTGAGTATTAAAATCCTGTTATTCCCTTGCTTCTATCAATAACATCGTCAGCACAATCCCATTGGACCACGATGTTTATCCTCAGGAGTTTGTTGGGGATTTTTTTCTGCCATGTGCTAAATTCCTGCATTTCTGGTGCTGTTTCCAGGGCAGGTGACATCACTGAGCTGAAGATCCTGGAGATCCCAGGCCCGGGGGACAGCCGGCAATGCGGGGACTCGCAGCACGTGGACACGGCCATGCCAGGGGTGGGCTGCCAGGTGGGGCCCAGCCAGAATGGCACCAGCAAGGTGCTGAAGAAGCCCATGTCCAGCAGTGCCCCCCAGAACATCCCCAGGAGGACAGACATGAAGAGCCAGGACATTGTCATCTCCCCACAGCAGCAGTGCTCCAAGAGCTACATGGATCGACACATGGAAACGCTGAGCCAGTCCAAAGGCTTCCGTCGGAGGCACAATTCCTGTGAGTCTGGCAGCATCCTGGAGCTTTCCTGCTCCACAGCCTTCCCTTCTGCACCAAACGTTGCTGGACACCACCTGTGGGTTATTTGGAAATAGAATATACTTCTGACCCCACCTGGAAGGAGGTTGTGGTCAGGTGTTGGTCTCTTTTTCCACGCAACGACTGGCAGAACCGAGAGAGCACGGTCAGAAATTTAGGTTGGATGTTAGGAAGAAGTTTTTTACTGAAAGAGTGATAAAGTACTGGATTTGTCTGCCCGGGGAGGTGGTGGAGTCACCCTCCCTGGATGTGTTAAAAAAGGTTTGGGTGTGGCTCTCAGTGCCATGGTCAAGTTGAGGTGGTGTTAGGGCATGGTTGGACTCGATGTTCCTGAAGGTCTCTTCCATCTGAGGGATTCTGTCTGTGTAGAAAATGCCTAATGCCACTTCCCAAGATTTCCTCATTTTGCTGCCTTTGCTGTTTGAAGATCACCCAGCCTCCAGCCTTTTCCTCTAAAAGGAGCTGTGAACAAACTGCGCTATTTTCCTTGGGTGAGAGGAAAACAGAGTGGGTTGTAGCAGCTCAGTGTTGTGTTTTCAAGGATCCTCCAGGAGGAGTGAAACATGCAGTGAGACTTTCCCCCACTGCTTTGTCTTTCACAATTTTAAGACTTCCTGAGGCAGCAGAGTTCAGTATTAAGGGCTTTTTTTTCTGCTTAATTTAACCTCTTGCTTTTTCAATCTCCCCGAGCTTTTCTATTTAAGGCTTCTATACCCATAACCCATTATAACATCACCCCATTTTTAATTACAAATGGGTTTTGGCCTTGTTGTTAAAAATACAAATTAATGAGGGTGATGTAAGATACAATCAGAGCGTCCCAAAGTCACACATCCCTTATTTCTATTTCCCTTGATAAAATCTTCAAAATTGGGCCCAAACTGGCTTTGTTCACTCTCTTTCCCTCAGAGCCCCCTGAGCTATTGTCCTTTCCAGACCCTCATCATCCAATTCCTGAAATGTCACTGTATATCCAGCATATTTCCATGACTTAATTGTTGAAGCCTCAATCTGTTGAAGCCCCTTCTTTTTTTCCCTCTTTGCAGTTAGGAAAGAAACAAACCAAGGCGGGCCAGGCCAGTTAAACGGGTGTAAGGCTGTGTTTTTGGGCAGAAATTCCCAGACCGCTAGAAATCTTTCTCCCCCACCAACAGCTGGGTTATTTTCACCCCTTCCAGGCTGTGTGGTAGATTTGGGGTGAGCAGGGAGTGCTTCATTCCACAAACAACTCGTGTTAGGTTTCCATGAGCACAGCAGGTCACTTTCAGAGATTTGGAGGCAGGCTGGGTGTAGAATGTTAGCTTGGGTTCGTTTTGGAGCACGGGAGGTAGAGAAGGGATGTCTTACCCTGTAAAATGTGTGTTTGGAAGAGAAAGAAGAGTGATGTGTGAGTTTTGGAGGGGGGATGGAGTTGAGCCTGGCTTTGTGCAGGAGCCCAGGGAAGAATGGGCTGAGATCTCATCCACAACTCGGGTCCTAGAGCTGAAAGCTGACCTCTTGTTGGCCTGTAGCGTGCCGAGTCAGGGCCAGAATTCCCCCTTGGAGCCACTGCTGTGACAGGAATCAATAAACAGCAAACACCAGCGCACGTTTCCCAACAATGGCTCTGCTGCCGTGCTGGCACCGGGCTGGTGGTGCCAGGGCTGGCTCAAACCCTCCCACAGGGATCTCTCAGGAAGGCAGCCAGCCCGCTGGAGACTTTGTTTGCTTGTGTGCTGTACGTGAAAGGGTTGTTATTCCTTAGAAACAAACAAAAAAAAGCCCGGGAAGGATTGTTTATCTTGTGAGGGAGGTGCTTTTCTGCATGGCACAGGGCTGCCAGTTTGGAGTGGAGCTGCTCTGCTCACGCAGGGCACAGCCCCTGGGAGCTGTAACCCGAAAGCAGCTGGAGTAGGAGATCTGCCTTTCTGCAGCCTGGCTTTGCTCTCCCCCCCTTGCCCTGTTTTTGGCTCTTTTCCTTACCCTGGGCAGAACCAGCTGTCATTTTTTCCTGTCTGGAGGGCGATGCTTGGAGAGGAACAACTCCAGACTTAGCACCCAGCTCGTTGGAGGCCTGTGCCATGTTCTGTGGGACTCTGTCAGGGGGCTGTGGGGCACAGCTGTGTGTGTCAGCAGCATTGCAGAGCTGGCACCTGGGGATGGATTAGGGAGCTGCCTTCACCTTTGGGTGAGCTGGGCTCCTGCCTCCCATCCTTTGTGGCTGCAGGGAGCTTTGCAGCCATTGTTCTCCAGCCTTTGTGGTGCAGCTCTTTATTCCATCAGCATTCCACGCTCTCTTCAGCTGCTCCTGTCCCACACCCTCTGAGTTTGGGGGCAGCTGAGGGGAGTGTGGGGCTGTTTGCAGAGGGGCTGGCAAGGAGTGGGACAGGAACAGCCTGAGCTGGCCAAACCCCTGACACAGACACAAGGAGCAGGCAGGTTCTGCCTTTGTGGCAGTGCAGGCTCCAGCTTCTCCATCTGAGGGTGCCCTGGCTTCTGCTTCAGCTGCAATTCCTGATGCTGGGAGAACTCAGGCCTGCTGTGTTTGCATTCCTCATCTTCCTCCTTCAGAGCAGCAACTGTGGCTGTGATTCCCTCAGCAGAGGCACTTTGCTTCCAAACCAAATCCTGTCCAACTTTGTGCCACCTTTGGTTTGGGAGGTCTTTATCTGGGACAGAGTGGAAGTTGGGGAAAAGCTTTCAAAACCATGGGCAAAAATGAGTGGCTGCAGTGTGCCTGCTGTGTTCCACCTCCCTTCTGGGAAGCCTTACCCTGTCCTCTCTGCTGAATCCTGTTCTGTCAACACAGTGCTGGAATTCTGCTGTCTGTCCTTCCAAGACAAAAGGTGCATTATCATCGTTCCTTCTCAAATGAGAAGGGTTTTTTTCCTTAATGGGGAATGGTTATTCTTCAAAGCCTGGCTGGTTTGGGATCTTGCTGTGGGGACTGGGAAAGCTTTCAGGTTAATCATTAACCAGTTCTCCAGAAAAACCAAGCCCCACAGTGTCTGGAATAAATCCTTGCTGAGGCAATGCATTTCTGACTGGGGATGAGCCAGGTACACATCCTCAGCAAGTCCCATTTCAGCATGACTGGGGTTAGACGTGCTGAAACTGGACTTGGAAGGGACTTGAAGGGTGCTCCTGGAGTTTGTGCCTGTTGCCAGTCTTTTGGGATGTTTGAAAGTCCCCTCGGATGGCTTGAAATTCTTCATTTCTGTGTTATCGAAGGGATTCTCTCAAACTCATGTGTATAAATCCCTCACAAAGGGGATTATCTTAAACAACAGGAAATGGTTTGGTAGAGCAAGCAGTCTGGCTTGGTAACTTACTCCATCTGTTGGACACTCTAGGTGATTCCTGTAGCTGCAGGAATTGGCCTGAAATGTTTTCTAGTAATTACAAATGTAACACTGGCAACAGCAAACAGAATAGTATTGTCTGGACCTGAAGAACAAAGGAAGAAGTAAGCAAGTAAAGGACGTGTTGGCCTTGTAACTGTATATTTGCATCACTTCTTAATCTCCAGCCCTAAGCAGGAGACTTTCATCAGTCTCACTGTAGAGATTTTGGGTTTTTCCAATGGCTTGTGATTGGCAAGAAGTGTATTCCAAAAGACAAGGTAATGGATAAGGAGGAGAGTGAAACAGGAGTGAGGCAATGGACTGTGGGTCATATTACAGAAATTACAGCAAGGCTGAGAAAAAAGAGATCCTTTATATCCAAGGGTTTGAGGTTTCCCCTTAAAGATCATTAATAGGGAAGAAAACACCTACAGCAGTTTCTGAAGTTTAGGGGAATTCCAGAGAAGGGCTTGGGTCACACACCTGCCTGAACATGAGCTCAGGACAGGAGGAAAACTCCTAGGTCACAGCTGATGGCTTTGCCACTGATGTGACACTGGGATTAAATAAAACCTGGAGAGACACCTCTTTGGCTACTGTGGGCAAGCCTGTGTTTCCAACGTGCCTGGTGGGAAGTCCCTGGAAGTCTCTGCTGATACTCCTGTTCTATTTTCTGCTGGCTTAGCTGAGCGTGGGTAGTGCCAGGGCGAGTGTCCCTTGAGTGGAGGGACTGTAAGCAAGAGCTCCCCTCTGCCACAAAATGTGCTGAGAAAGTGCCATTTTCCCTTTTAGGACACTCTCAACTTGCTTTCCTTTTGGCTCAGGGTCCTCCAGCAGCCGCCACCCCAACCAGGTGACCCCGAAGAAGAGCGGCCTGAAGAACGGGCAGATGAAGAGCAAGGACGACGAGTGCTTCGGGGACGACATCGACGAGATCCCAGACACTGATTTCGACTTTGAGGGCAACCTGGCCCTGTTTGACAAGGCTGCTGTGTTCGAGGAGATCGAGACCTACGAGAGGAGGAGCGGCACCCGCTCCCGAGGGACCCCCAGCGAGAAACCCGCGCGCTACCGGCACGACGAGAACATCCTGGAGTCGGAGCCCATCGTCTACAGGAGGATTGTGGTGCCCCAGAACCCCAACAAGGAATTCTGCACGGGTATGGGCCCCCTCTCCTTCCTGTTCAGGACCCAAAGTGCTGCTTTTGGGGGTGCACAAGGTGGATTTTTGCTCCCAGGGTCAGCTTAAATTGATCCAAGCGAGGGCGTTGCACACGTAATGTTGGATCTGTGTGTCCTGACACACAGCCTGTATTTGAAATGTTTCTGAGAGGGCAGCAAGGTAAGTGTTGCTCCAGCAGGGAATGAAGCTGATGGTTGGGAACTAAGAGGGGTTTGAATCCTTGCTTTGATGTCGTGGTCAACCCACGTGGACTCTGGACAGGGACAGAGGGATTGGCTCAGGATTTTTGCTTTCATGGTTTCAGGAGGTTTCCTCTGCTTCTGGCACTCTTTGGGTCGTAGTTCTCCTTTTCTGCCTGGGTTTAAATATAGTTCATGTAAAAAGAACTGATGGCACATTTAGCTCCAAGTTCCAGGTAACTTTAGTCTCCTTGCCTTTGATTTGAAGCATTTGTAAAACGTAGGAGTGAAGGAAATTTGGCATTCCAGGAGCGTTTCTTTTCCACATAAAATAATAAAATCAGATGTCAGCTCTTCTTGCAGGGACTCAAACCAACTGATATTCTGGTGCCCTGAGCAGAAGTGTGAGCAGCTCCTTGAGCTGTCATTCACCCTCTGCCTGGAAATTCCATCTGGGGTGTGAAACGCTTCAGGGGAGGAAGCTGCTGGATTTGTAATGATTTGCTGCTTTTCAGTTTTGAAAACTCCTTTCTTTTTTTTTTTCTTTTAATGATTCTGGTGTTTAACAATGTCCTACTTCTCCATTTCTGTCGTTCCTCTTCCTATTGTTCCTTTCTGCTCTCGGGTGAGAGGAAAACAGAGTGGGTTGTAGCAGCTCAGTGTTGTGTTTTCAAGGATCCTCCAGGAGAAGTGAAAGAAATGTGCAGTGAGACTTTCCCCCACTGCTTTGTCTTTCACGATTTTAAGACCTCCTGAGGCAGCAGAGTTCAGTATTAAGGGCTTTTTTTCCTGCTTAATTTAACCTCTTGCTTTTTCAATCTCCCCGAGCTTTCAGCATCCCTCTGGAAGAAGCCACGCTGATTACCCGTGTGCTGTGTGAATCAGCACCTCCTCATTTTCCTGTCTGTCCTGTGGGTTTGTCCAAATTTCCTGCTTGTCAATCCATCTTCCAGCTGGCTTGTTTGAGAGGAGACAGGGCCTCTGTGGATGTCTAGTCTGAAACAAAAGCTAAGCCACTGTTGGCAGCCGATCTGAGCAGGACGGCTGACAGGGGATTCTAGCAGCAGAATTCCTGGGAGGAAAACTGCCATGCAACGAGCAGCAGCCAGTTCAGGGATGGAAACTCAATCCTGTTTGCTGCACTCCCAATCCCTTTGTTCAGCAGCTGGAAGGAGGATGCTGAGCTCTGGGCAGCCTGCCTCTCAGTGGCTCAAAGAGCAGCTGGCATGATTAAATGAGTGCCAAGAGCTCCAAGAACCTGGATTTTGGATGTGTCTGTGGCAGGATTCTCCCTGCAGAGTTTTTTCTGGTTTCCTAAGGGAAGCTCCTCTTGCAAAAAGCACTTCCTAGTTATGACAAAGCACTTCTTTCTCCTGGTGGTTTTTTTTTTACCCTGGGCCAATCTGAGAGATGATTGTGTCAATAGAGCCCTGACTGAGACAGTGATTCTCTGTCTGCTGCAACAGCACAAAACTGATGCTGGAGATTGGCAGGGAGTTCATATCCAGCTCTTGGCACTGTGGGATCCCTGTCTCTGCATCTCTGCCTGCTTTTTTTATGCATGGAGGTAGGGAGTAACCAGGATGGTGCAGAGGTAAAGCCAAAGTGCTGATGCCAGTTTTGAGTCAGTCTTTTGAGTTCTCCAGGGGACTCATCTGCAGGACTTCCAGCCTGGGATTTTATTGCTGACTGAAATATCTTGGTGTGTGTAGGATAAACACTTCAGCCCACTGGGATGATTTTCTGTGTGCTGGTTTTGTGGAGCCAGGCTGCCGAGTAAAACACTTCTAAAACAACCCTGCATTCTAGAAGTGAGCAGGGAATGAAGAAGGTGGGAATCTGTTCCAACCAAAAATGAAAATCTGGAGCTAGTAGAACTTACAGGTGATTGTGGCTGGGCTAAGTCCATGCCTGGGACTCCACATGTGAGTCCCTCCTGAATACATCATTAATCTTCACCGGTTTGGGCTGGCTGCTGTTGATTTGTCCTTTATTTACTGGGAAATGCAACTGTTCAGCAACACCTGCCTCCCTGGAGAGGCTGATCCTCGCATGAGGTGCGAGCTGCCTTTTTCTACTTGGAGAGAATTTCAAGGTGTGCTGGCTCAGGTGTGTCTCTGCTCCTGCTGTGGGCACTGAGCCCCCTGTGTTTGAACATCCCTGTGTTTCAGGAGCAGGCCCCTCAGCAAAGCCAACGCTGTTGGAGTGTTGGAGCCCAGAGCAGTTTGCAGGAGGGTCTGTTCTTCAGACACCCATTTTCTTCACGTGAGGAGGTGGTGACAGGAAGCAGGAGCAGAGCTTTGTGCCAGAGCTCAGACCGAGGCTGGGGGTGCTCTGTGAGGGTGATGCCCACAGCGTGGCTTTGCCTTTGGAGTGTCCTGCCCTTGCCTGGCTCTTCTCCTCTTTGAACTGGGTGTGAATATTGAACGTGGGGAGCGTCCTGGGCTGCTTTGGGGAGGGTGCAAACCAAGTTTGCCTCAGGAGCAAACAGAGTGGGCCTGGGGCAGGTCCCTTTGTCCCTCTGGCAGGGTTTTTGCTCAGCTGGAGGGAATTGTGCACTGGTGCTGGGAGAGGCTCACGCTGGAAGGTCAGCCAGAACTCAGGCGGGGTTTGTTGTCATTAAAAAATGATGATTAGAAGAGCAGCCCTTAAGGCTGTGTTGTTTGAGGGGCAGTAAATGTGTTTTGAGGAGTCTGCAGGCAGGTGGATCCAGCTTTACCAGCAGCAGAAGGCAGCAGGGAATGTCCCCTGTGGACAAGAGCTCCAGAGCAGTGGGACTGTCACCCTGCGAGGCTCTGGACCTGGAACTGGGGCCTGGGGTTATTCACTGCCAGAGGAAAGAGCTGATGATGTCAGGACAGCTTGAGGAGATGCTGAGTCTGGTTCCATCTGATCCATTGCTGAGGCCTGCCTGGGTTTATTTTAGCAGAGAACTAGAACCTGAGTGCCAAGGGGAAAGGGGGGACCCAACAGCTGAGTCCCTCTAGCATCAGCCCTCTCCTCTTCCCCTGCCACTGCAAGCTTGGAAAGCGTTTGAGCATCCCAGCAGCATTACAGGGCTTTTTTGGGGAAAACCTCATAATTCTCTAACTTCTGGAGAGTTAGCTCAGCTCTTCTGCTGGGGTGGGATGTTTTTATCCACCCTCTGCGTGTCACAAAACTGTTCAGTCTTTATCTGCCTTGTGGGTTGTTGTTTTTTTTTTTTTCCAGGCAGCTGTAAAATACATCTATTTAATATTAAAAGGCCTGGGCTAATTTATTTTATTGCCTTCATTAGCAAACAATAAAGATGCCCTGTCCAACCCAAACATAATTAAAGTTGGCAGGGCTTCAGTTTTGTGGCAGTGGTGTTATTGTTTGTGGGTTTACACGTACTGCCCTGTGCCAGAGTTTATTTAACTCCCTGGGCCTGCTTTTGATGAGCCAGCCTGGCTGGTTGGACCTTGCGTGAGGGCGAAGAAGGGAAGTTCTCCTGGCACTTCAGCTGCTCCTGAGAGGGAGCAATTAGGACAGGCTGGCGTGCTAAATGCCACTTCATCACTGCCTCCCAGTAACCCCTCAGATTAACCCACTGCTGGCAGCCAGCCCCTGCTAAATGCAGTTTTCATAAAGCTGCTGGTTGAGGGAAGGTTGTGGGGAGTGTAGATTTTCTGCTTTGTCCTTCCAGTTTGGGGAGCTGGTGCAAAAATTGAGCAGGTGGAGGAAAAGCAGAGTTTGAGCTCCCCATTTTGGGGGTCAGCAGATGATGCTGGGAGAGATCCCGACCTCGGGTCACTCATTCCAAATCTTCCCTGCGGTTTGAAAAGCAAGCAGCAGTGGCAGAGCTGTGAATGGCAGTGGCAGCTCTGGTGCCGGGGACACGGGGCAGGGCGTGGCTGCTGGGGCAGGCCCGGGGTTATTCCTGCTGGGACTGCAGTGCTCAGGCTCTTATCAGCAGTCTGGCACGGCTGATAAGGTGGCTGCTGGCCTGGCCCTGCAGCCTGGGAGCGGAGGTGACCTCATCAGGTCAAGTGCTGGGACACGTTGGGCCCTCTCTGTCTGCAAAGGCCTGGCTGCTGGGGCCAGGAATGAAGTGCAGCAGGACTCAGCAGTGTCTGCTCTGCTGCATTTTGCTGTCCCCCTGCAGGGACACCTCTGGGCCGAGGGTGAAAACCCCAGGATGTGCAAACCCTCCCGTTTCCACCAGGGCTTGACTGGGTGGTTGGTGACTGGAGCACCCTGGGGAAACTGAGCAGCACAAGTAACTCCTCACACCTCAAATCCCCGCTGCTCTTCTCACTTGCACGTGGCCCCTGGTTGTGAGAGCTGGCTCTTGTTGCATTTGCTGTGTGCAGAGGGGCCCAGAGGGGCCCTTTCCCAAGCTGCTGCCTTTGAACTTCTGGGGAGAAACAAACGAGGGGTGGATGGCTGGGTTTCCTCCCGGGGTGGGTGCCTGAGCTCTGCCCGTGCCCCTTGGAGCGTTGGCAGCGGCCCTGCGCCATTCCCACAGCTCTTTGCCAGCAGCACAGGCACCCCAGCCCAGCTGGGCAGCCCCCTGGGTCACTGTCACCCCCAGTTCAGAGGCACAGGGGCCAGGGGGACCCAAGGCTGCCGAGCACTGGGGAAGCAGAGAGGAGGGAAGCTGATGGAGGGACTGAGTTCACACTTTCTGCCCTCGTGCTTCCTGAGGCAGGCTCTGCTTTTAGTCCTCGCCCTTTTTGCTCCGTGGCGCCTGACTGCTGTGCACCTCCTGTGCCTGTCTCAGGGTGGGAGCTGCCTGCTGCACTCAGCTGGGATTCCTGGCGAGAGAGGGAGCTGAGAGCTTCTGCTGCAGCTGTGCTCCAGCTCTGTGGCCATCCCAGAAGGGGATGGAATACATTGTCCAGAGGAGCTGTGGCTGCCCCTGCACCCCTGGAAGTGTCCGAGGCCAGGCTGGAGAGTTCTCAGCACTTCCCAAAACCTCTCTTGTTTCTTTTCTCTTGATCCAAATGCTGGAGCACTTCCCAGCTTGCTAGCCCATGCTCTCCCAAAGCACCTGGGAGGTGTTTTTCTGCAGAGTTTATTCTCTGAGCATTTCCCTGCTGCTTCTGTGTGCTGTGATGCAGCTGTTGTGTCTGGAGCAGCCCTTCTGGCATGGGAGCACCTACCAGCAAGCGTGGGCTGATGGCTTGTTTTGCTGTCATCTGTGGGATTTTGGGGACCAGTCTCAGGAAGCATAAAACATCCAGGCTTTTTTTGGCACTTCACAACTGCTCTGCTGACTTTGACAGTGCTCAGGAGCACTTCATGGTGGGTTAGAGCACTGTTGGCCTGGAGACCTTTAAGAAAAACCTTCATATTCCATCTGTAAGGCCCAAAGGCTTTCTCAGCCCTCATGTTACTAAAATTTCCCTGCAGAACTTTAGTGGAAGTGTTATTTTAAGCCATCAGCTGTGTTTGGCTGTCTCTGCTTCACTGAGAGTAATTTGGATTGATGTGGTGGCCTGGGAAGGGAGTGGGCGAGCAGCTAAGGAGCCTCTTCACTGCCACTCCTGGCAGGTGTCTGCCTGTCCCCACTTGTGCCTGTTTGTGTTTGTGCCCCCAGACTCGGGGCTGGTGGTCCCCAGCGTGTCCTACGAGCTGCACAAGAAGCTGCTGGCCGTGGCCGAGAAGCACGGGCTGACCCTGGAGAGGAGGCTGGAGATGACAGGGGTGTGTGCCAGCCAGATGGCCCTCAGCCTCCTGGGGGGGCCCAACAGGTACAGCTGGGGCCTCTGGGGGGAGGGAGGGGCTGACAGGGCCCTTTTGGCTCTTGGCTCACAGGCAGAGCAGAGCTGAGGGTTTGCTTCCCTCTTTCTGGGAGCTGTTCAGGGAGCTGAGCTTGGCACGGGTGCTGCCTGAGGTGGGCAGAGCCTCTGCAGGATTTGTGATGAGCTCCTCTCTGCGCAGGAATGAACCTTCCCTTTGCTGTTGTGGCACGTGGCCATTTCACAGTGCCAGTAAAAGCAGGAGGCAGCCCAGGAGAAGAGCTCTGCATGGATTTTTGCAAGGCTAACTCAGCTTTTCAGGCACCTGCAGCTCACCTGAGCACATCCTGCTCTTTGGGAGGGCTTTTTGCAGCAGCTTTGGAGTGCACTCGTGCCTTTTGCTGGCTCCTGAAGGGCTCTGCTGCTGCCTCTGCTTCCGTGGCTGTGAGGGCAGGAGCTGCACCTGTGTCTTTGTGCTGGTGGTGGCTGCTCCAGGTGATTTGCTCTCAGACTGGAAGGTAACCCTTCAGTCTCCATCTGCTTGTTCAGGAGAGCTCCAGCAGCACTGATCACTTGATGGAGAGCACCAAGTGATGACACACAGGCAGCTGAAATTCCTGTTCCAATGACTTCCAGGCCAAATGAACTTTATTGTGCAGTTGATGAAGCTTAGGGAGTAGAGATCATTTTTCTTCATTTTTAATTGTGGCTCCTCTGATGGGGAAACTCACCTCGAGTTTTTAGCTTTCTTCCACAATCCTTGGGGTCTTGTGCACTCAGCTGTGGGTACAGGGAAATCCTGAAGGGAAGGGGAAGAGAAGCTGGAACAACCTTCAGGTATCTGAAGGGGCCTACAAGGAAACCAGAGAAGGACTCCTCATCAGGAGGGGAAACTTAGGTTAAAGATGTGGAAGAAATTTTTCCCTGTGAAGGTGCTGAGGCCCTGGCAGAGGCTGCCCAGAGCAGCTGTGACTGCCCCATCCCTGGGAGTGTCCAAGGCCAGGTTGGACAGAACTTGGAGCAAGCTGGGCGGGTGGAAGGTGTCCCTGCCCACATGGATGCCCTTTGGGGTCCCCTGCACCCAAACAAACCTGAGATCCTCTGACCCTGCCAGCAGAGCAGCCTCAGCACCACAAAAGGATCTGGGTTATTTCTTGAGAGCGATGGCAGATTTGCAGAACACCCAGAAATTTGCATCTTACTGATTTTTTTCTTCTTCCCTGCTGCAGGAGGAAGGTGATAGCCTTTGGGCTTTACTCACAGTGCCTTTTTCTTGCCTGTGTTCCAGACTGAACCCCAAGAACGTGCACCAGCGGCCCACGGTGGCGCTGCTCTGCGGCCCCCACGTGAAGGGGGCCCAGGGCATCAGCTGCGGCCGCCACCTCTCCAACCACGACGTCCACGTCATCCTCTTCCTCCCCAACTTCGTCAAGATGCTGGAGTCCATCACCAACGAGCTGAACCTCTTCAGCAAGACACAGGGCCAGCAGGTGTCCAGCGTCAAAGGTGAGCGGCCGGGCAGCGCGGGCTGCCCCGGGAGGAGGAGAGGGCTGCAGGCTGCAGGGCTGCCTTCTGCCCGCTGCCCTGGCACCATCTAGTGGCACTGCCGTGCCTGGGTGGCTGCCCAGAGGCTGCAGGGACAGCAGGCCCTCAGAGCCTGACAGGGCAGCGCTTTGTGCCGCCACAGATGTTTCCGGTGGGAGCAGACCCGGAAGAGCTGCCCTCTGGAGCTGTTCTGGCAGGATAAGGGGCTGCCTTGTTCAGCATCTTGGAGCTGGGAGGGGATGAGTGTCCAGCTGCTGCTGCAAAGCAGGAGCCAGCTCTGCTGAGCCACTTCCAGCAGCTGTCAGGATTCCCCTCTTGGTATTCCCTAGAATAAACAGCTCCTGGGAGAGTGCTGGCTTCTGCTTGGCACTTTACCAGTCCTTTCCCAAGCTGCTGCCTTTGAACTTCTGGGGAGAAACAAAGCTGGGAGTTAGGGCTGTGCTGTGCTGGCAGAGCTGCTCCCCTGCCAGAAAACGCTGTTAAAGGTTGGGACAGGGTGCCCTGGGCAGCTGTGGCTGCCCCTGGATCCCTGGCAGTGTCCAAGGGCGGGTTGGACAGGGCTTGGAGCAGCCTGGGATAGTGGAAGGTGTCCCTGCCCATGGCAGGGGGTGGGATGAGGTGAACTTTAATGTCCCTTCCAACCCGAACCATTCCATGATTTTGCACCAAGGACTCTGTGATCCAGCAGGGGAGGGAATGCAGCAGGTGAGGTGATGCAGCAGGTGAGGTGATGCAGCAGGTGAGGGGATGCAGCAGGGGAGGGGATGCAGCAGGTGAGGGGATGCAGCAGGTGAGAGGAGTGCAGCAGGTGAGAGGAGTGCAGCAGGTGAGAGGAGTGCAGCAGGGGAGGGGATGCAGCAGGTGAGAGTGGCAGAGCTCGGTGGGGCAGGCAGCAGTGCAGCACAGTTGGTGTGTTCCAAGAACCAGCCTTGTTTTCACCTTGTGGAGCAGGAGATGGTCCCTGGTGAGGACAGAGAGCCCCAGCGCTGCTGCCCTGGGCTGCCTGGGCCGCTGAGCTCGGCGGCGCTGGGGCTGCTCTCCAGCTGCTCACTGGGTGAGGTTTGCCAGGCTGGGGGGTCCCCAGAGCGCTGAAGGGCTGCTCAGGGTGGCTCTGGGTGGGAGGAGGCTGCACTGGCAGCTAAGGCCAGGCTGTGCACTCGGAGTGAGGCCAAACCCCAAACCTGCCGGCGGTGCGGCCGCTTCTCAGCCGTGCCCGTGTTTCTTGCAGACCTCCCAGACACCCCGGTTGATTTAGTGATCAACTGCCTGGATTGTCACGAAAATGCCTTTCTGAGAGACCAGCCTTGGTACAAAGCAGTGGTGGACTGGGCCAACCAGAACCGTGCCCCCGTGCTGAGCATAGACCCCCCCATCAGCGAGATGGAGCTGGGCATCGACGCCAAGTGGTCGCTGGCGCTGGGGCTGCCGCTGCCGCTGGGCGAGCGCGCCGGCCGCGTCTACCTCTGTGACATTGGCATCCCCCAGAAGGTCTTTCAGGAGGTGGGCATCAACTACCACTCGCCCTTTGGCTGCAAATTCGTCATCCCCCTGCACTCCACTTAGAGCCCCTGCAGCCCCGGCTCCGTGGGGAGAGAGGAGGAGCTCTGAAAACAGCGAGCTGTGCGCTCTGGATCCCGGCTGCTCGACTCTGGTGACGCCTTAAAAAAAAAAAAAAAGGATGTGAAGTTCTGGAGGGTTCTCCTTCCGGAGGAAATGCTGTGTATTTAAAAAGAAAAAAAATGGAATAATCATAAAATGAAATGAAAAAAAAAAAAAAAACAAAAAAAAGAAAAGAAGAAGAAGGAGGAGGAAAGGAATTGTTCCTGCAAAGCTGTTTTCGTTCTCTCGTGCCATGGGATGAAGGAACGTGCAGGACCACGATGTCTGTCCCCTGCTGCTGCCCAGCCCTGGCTGGCACGTGGTACAAATAAGGGTGGCTTGGAGCTTTGAGATGTATTTCTGGTCCTTCTGGTTGGATATTCCCAGCAAGGACGTCCTGGTGGGAACAGCACCCCTTGATTGTGTAGAAATCCCTTGTGGCAAGGGAAAATCTCCTTTGGTTCCATGTTGTTTTTGGCTGCCCCATCTCTGTTTTGTGTTCTGGAAGGCAGCTGTAGCTCCCTCTCCTTCCCAGCCCCTCACGGAGAGGGTTCCCTGTTTGGAAAGCTTCTGTCAGGAGCCAGAGGCTCAACATGCTCTGGGAACACTGCTGTCCTTCCTCAGCCAGGCCTTACTGCTTGTGTACTCTTGGCTTTTCTTTGTTCGCTTTGTGGCTGAAGCCCAGCTCTGTGGGTGGTAGGCCTGGTGTGGAAAAGAACTTTTCCAGGATCCTGGTGGGGTTTGGGATTGTTTTCTTTTGCTCTTTGTCCTTGCTGGCCCAGAGGAGGGGCTGGAGCAGGGCAGGGCTGCCCTGGGGCTGTCGGGGGCTGTGTGGTGCAGGTGATGTCTGGGGTAAGCTCCCCTGTCCTTCCAGCATCCCTGCTGCCTTTGGCACGGTTTGGGAAGTAGCTCACGGATCTGTTCATCCCTTTGGAATCAAAGCCTGTGCATGGGCCTTGGCTCCTGTTTGCTGGCAGGAGAGAGTGCTGGGAGCTGCTGTGCCCTGCAGGGCTGTGGCAGAGATCCTGGGTGGCACTTCCAGCAGAAATCTGCTCTGGACTTGGACTGCTGTCCCCTGCCCGGCCAGAAACGTTGGATTATCCTTTCCTGTGTTCCTTTTGTTGGCCTGGGTGCAGTGCCTGGGGCAGGGACCAGCTGAGGAGCCGCCAGCTCGCTGGCTTTGGCAATCAGCCTGGGCACCCACCGAGCAGGGCTGCGCTGCGGCTGCAGGAGGCGCTGCTGTCAGGCCCAGGAGGGAGCTGGGGCTGTGCTGGGAGCTCTGCTGCTCCTCCCGCACTTCACCCATCCCCAGGGCTCCCGCAGGCTCCTGCGCCTCGCACAGCCCTGCTCTGGCGTTGGAGAGAGCTCCAGGTGCTGCCTCTGCCCAGGGGAGCGGGATCCCTCGGGAGGCCGAAGCACAGGGACCGGTCCGGTGTGGGCCCAGCCCCCAGGGGCTTTAGTCAGGCACTCACCTTCCCTTTCCTCTGTTAGAGCAAAGGCCAGGGCTATCAAAGGAGGAGGGAAGAGCCTTCTCTGCTTGGAAGGAAGCAATTGCTGGGTCCAGCCTGGGAGTGTGGAGCTCCGTGAAGGGCCCGGGAGGCTGCTGAGCACCGGGCTCCCCCCAGCTCTGTCCCCCTGCACGTTGCCATATCTACCTCAGCAGGACCAGGGGCTGTGCCCTGGCTGGCTGCAGCCCTGGTTCCCCTCAGCTGCTCTGGGGCAGCGCTGGCGTGGGGGGCTCTGCCCTCCATCCCGGGCACGGGGCCCCGTGCGCCCCACGGTTCAGCCCCAGCTGCGGTGGCAGCACCCGGGCTGTGGCTCTGCCTGGGACAGGACGGGCTGTGCTGGTTATTCACCACACAAACACAACGTTTCCCTCTGCGTTTTTTGTTTTTTCGGCCCTTTCCTTGGATCTGTACCCGGGAGCGGCCGCGGGTTATAAAGGTTGTTGCTGTAGTCAGTGTTAGCTTTAGTCCCTTATTTTCACTCTCTTTGCTCAAGACACTCAGTAGCAGACTTGCTCTTTCAATTTCTGCTTTCTGCAGGTTTTTCCTGCCCTATCTGGGTTTGGCTGTTGAACTGTATGTGCAGGGCAGGGGTGGTGCAGGGCTGCAGCTGCCCTGCCTGGAAGGCACTGGAGCAGCTGCTGGTGTTTTTACAGGGCTGCAGCTCTGGGAAGCACTGAGGGCCTGGTTCTTGTCAGCCTTGAAATGGTTCCCCACGTTGAACTAGAAAATAAAGTCAGCAGCGTTGCACAAGGGGAGGGTTCAGGCCCTGGTGTAGGGAACAGGATTCCTGACCCCAAATCCGTGCGGTGGGCCGTGCTCGCTGCCTGCTAGGTTTGGGGTTTGGCTGTACTTCCCTCCCAGGCAGATAGGTGGTTCTTGGCTTCACAGCCCTGGCCTGTGAGGCCTCATCTCGAGCCCCAGAACGGGGCCTGGGTGTCCTCGTGGCCGTCCCCCACGGTGCCAGAGCTAATTCTGCGGAGGGAGCACTGCTGTAGCTGTTTGGGATAGTTCCACCCCCCTGCCCCAGCAGCACGGGAGCTGCCCGGGCGCTGCTGCGGTGGCAGGTGACGCTCACTGCGCTGTGGCACTGCTTGGTGACCCCATTTGTGACCTGATGTTTGTAACGACCGAGTCCTGCCGCTGCGGGGACGATGCCCTGAAATAAAGTGCAACTCTCCATGTGTGCTATTGTGTGCAGCTGTTCCTTTGTCTGCTCTCCTTCCAGAACCTTCCTGCTGCCGGGGCACACACCGGCACAATCCCATTTTTCACCCTCTCCCTCTTCCTTTGCAGCAGAGGCAAACGCAACCCTACACCCACCTACAAGGGAAGTATCAAACAATAAGAAACACTTTATTTTAACTTTACAACATATAAATAGACAAATCTGTGCTTTCCAATGGAGCTTTCCTTCCCCCTCCCCTCCCCAGGGTCCTTGTGGCAGTGCCCCAGCCCCCGTGGACTCGGGGAGGAGAGCGGGGCCGAGCTGCAGGAGCTGGCAGGATCCATGCAGGGGGATCCGTGCCGAGGGATCCATCCCAAGGGATCAGCCAGGGGGATCCAGCCAGGGGGATCCTGGTGGTCATCTGCTCAGGTCCCGGCTGGCGCCGCGCCCGCACAGCATCCGCTCCTCTGCCGAGAGCCCGGCAAAGAAGGGGTGCAGGAGAGCCTCGGAGAACGTGATCCGCTGCGAGGGGTCGAACTCCAGCATCCTCCTCATCAGGTCAAAGAGCTGCGCGTGCTCCAGAGAGTCGTGCAGCATGTACGTCTGAAAGGGACAGGGAACTCAGCCCAGGGCCTGGGCCCAGCCCAAACGCAGCATCCAGCCCCTGAGAGCAGATCCCAGCCCAAACACAGCATCCATCCCCTGAGAGCAGATCCCAGCCCAAACACAGCATCCATCCCCTGAGAGCAGATCCCAGCACAAACACTGCATCCATCCCCTGAGAGCAGATCCCAGCCCAAACACAGCATCCATCCCCTGAGAGCAGATCCCAGCACAAACGCAGCATCCATCCCCTGAGAGCAGATCCCAGCCCAAACACAGCATCCAGCCCCTGAGAGCAGATCCCAGCCCAAACACTGCATCCAGCCCCTGAGAGCAGATCCCAGCCCAAACGCAGCATCCAGCCCCTGAGAGCAGATCCCAGCCCAAACGCAGCATCCATCCCCTGAGAGCAGATCCCAGCACAAATGCAGCATCCATCCCAAGAGCAGATCCCATCCCAAATGCAGCATCCATCCCCTGAGAGCAGATCCCAGCACAAATGCAGCATCCATCCCCTTCCCTAATCCCCTTCCTGCCCATGCCAGACCATGCTCAGTGCAGATGAGAGCTGGGGCTCCCTGCCAAGCAGTTACCAAGGGAATCCCCATCCCGAGGCAGGGAAGGGAGCAGCACCTACCCGCAGGGGCTTGCAGTTCTCCTGGACGTATCTGCCATCAGACGTGTTCTCATCCCACACCAGGCTGCCATTGTGGAAGTATTTCTGCTTCCTGCCCAGGGAAGGGGGGGTCAGGCAGAGCTCTCCCTCCCTCCCTCCCTCCCTCCCTCCCTCCCTCCCTCGCAGGTGCCCGGGCCGGGCCAGGACCGGGCTCTTACCGAGTCTTGTGGACCATGTGAGATGGGAGCGGCCCCAGGATTTTTTCCATCATGACAAGATGCTCACGGTTCTCATGGGTCTGCAAAGGAGCAGAGCAGTGGTGGCTTACTCAGATGACAAAAGGTTTGTCACCTCTGCAGGGACAGAGGAGAAAGGATCCCACCAGGGCCCAGCCAACTTTTCATGTTTTGCTTATCCCTTTCTTCAGAGAATGGAAATTATCTAAACCCGGAAACGATCCAAACTCTGTGCTTCCAGCAAGGCACTCCTCAAACCAGCCCCTTTCCAGGGCTCCTTTTCACACTCAGCTTCTCATTTTTAGTGCCTGATGTGTGTTTCCCTCCCCTTCACCTAATTCTGAGCCCTTCTGGATGTGAAGGATTCTCAGGGAACAAGAATCCTACCTGGAAGAGCGTGAAGCCACGGTAATACTCGAACAGAATGCAGCCAGTGCTCCAGACATCACAGGGCTGTGCCCAGCCCAGCTCTGCAAAGAAATCCAAATTCACTCCGTGCTTCCAGCAAACCCCAGCACATCGTCCTTGCTGAAACCACAGGGATTCCTCCCAGAGCTTGAAATTATCTCTGCAAGAGCTGCAGCGCTCCCAGGCCGCTTTCCCTCTAGCCAGCATCACCCTGGGGCAGCTGCTCCCCCGTGCCCCACACCAGGCTCCCCAAAACGTGCACTTCTCACCCAAAATCACTTCTGGGGGCCGGTAGTGCCGCGTGGCCACGATGGTGGTGTGGTGCTCGTGGTCGAAGGTGGCGCTGCCAAAGTCGGCCACGCGGATGCTCGTGTTCCGGATGGATTTCTGCTCACAGCTCTGCGGGAAAAGCACGGGGCCAGGCTGGGAGGGGAGCCCAGGAGGGCTGGAGCTCTGAGCTGGCCTGCACCTCCTCCAGGGATGGAGCTCTGAGCTGGCCTGCACCTCCTCCAGGGATGGAGCTCTGAGCTGGCCTGCACCTCCTCCAGGGATGGAGCTCTGAGCTGGCCTGCACCTCCTCCAGGGATGGAGCT
>VZUI01055748.1:0-50660 GCA_013401135.1 Cettia cetti | reverse complement strand
TGGATGGATGGATGGATGGATGGATGGATGGATGGATGGATGGATGGATGGATGGATGGATGGATGGATGGATGGGGTAGCCCTGCATCACCTCGCACAGCCCTTGGGAAAGGGCCATGGGGCAAGGATTTGTTCTGCTGCCAATGCCTCCCCCCTCATCCTCCCTCTAGAAGAAATCCTTGAGGGTGAAATCCTTGAGGCAGCAGAACTACCAGGCAATAAAGCCTCAAGCCAGCCAGTGTGGGGCAAAGCATGACAACCTTCTGTGTTTTCTCCCTGCTCCTCCAAAACGCAGAAAAATCCAGTGCAACCCAGAAATAAACATCTCAACACCTGGGACCAACCCAGAGAACCATCTCAGTGTCTGGGAATGACCTGGAAACCCATCTCGACCCATGCCAGGCAGGTCAGCAAGCACGGCCTTGGCATCACATCCAAAAGGATCTTGATGCCTGCTGTGGGCAGGACCAGCCCATGGCAGAGCAGTTCTGGGGGCAGCCAGGATGGCAGCCCAGGCTCATCAGTTTTCCACAGCTGAGGGAACCGTGGCTCTAATTTCTAATTCCAGCTCCCCAGCTTGTTTTCCTTGCCCCAAAAGATAAAAGCCAGCAGGCAGCAAATCGATAAATTGCCACCCAGATTAAAGCACACTTCCACTTTTGTTATTTATCCCTTTTCACCAAACAGACACGCACACAAACAACAACAAAAAGGCTAGTCCTTGAAAAAAAAAATAAATCTTGTCTGGGAGCAGCTCACAATTAAAAATGCATTATGGAATTTCTTGAAGATGAGTTAGACTGGAGATGGCCCAGGTAGTGATGAAGGCAGGTTATAAATGGCCTCTGTCAAGCGGAAGAAAGGTTATAAAACCACTATACTTTGTGCTTAAAAAAGAAAATCCATTTTCCATGTGAGCAAAATGCTGCCCATATTAATCAAAGTTCAGGAGACCCTGGCCCTTGGCTCACTGGCACCAGCAGGGTCCTGATGGGAGATGGGCTGCTGAGCCTCGCTCGCTCTTGGCAACTTTGAGAAGCAAACAGGGACAGCAGAAAGGGGCTTTAGGGGGTCCTGGCCCACCCTGAGCCATCACAGAACCCTAGAATGTTTGGGTTGGAACAGACCTCTCAGGTCCATCCAGTTCCAACCCGACTGCCACAGCAGGGACACCTTCCACTGTCCCAGGCTGCTCCAGCCCCAGTGTCCAGCCTGGCCTTGGGCACTGCCAGGGATCCAGGGGCAGCCACAGCTGCTCTGGGCACCCTGTGCCAGGGCCTGCCCATCCTCACAGGGAAGAATTTCATCCTAACACCTAATCTAAACCTCCCTTCCTTCAGTTTAAAACCATCACGCTGGTCCTTCCCTGCTATAAGGTTTGTCCCCATCTCTCTCTCCACATCTTAGACACCCTGTGCCACTTCCCTACAGTAGCAGCACCAAAACTGCTTCTGCCCTGCCTGCAGCCACTGGGATCTGCTGATCTCTGTGCCAGTTGTCCCCCACATCCCTCACTGCCTCCTGTGCCCTCAGCTCTGAAGCTTGCAAACCTCAGCACCATCCTTGGGAATGCCAGGTAAGACAAGAAGGGAAGGCACAAGGCTTTTCCATCCGAAGGATCTTGGCAGCAAAGGGCTGTGGAATAGGATGCTGTCCATCCTTGCAGAGCAGGCAGGATCCCAAAGACACAGCTCTGGAATTAGCAGCAGGAAGCAGCAGGCTTGGGAGCAAGAGGCTTTCCAGATGCATGCACAGACTAATGAAGGAGGAGAGGACACTGAGAACAACCTGTGCTTCTCACCACCCCGGAGCTGCCTGGGAAACAGCAGCAGGATGAGAGTGTTTGTGAACCTGCAGAGATAGCTCTTATCTCCGTGCTCTCCTCCTTGTCTGCCAGCCCTGCTGGAAGAGCAGAGCTGTGCAAATTGGCAGAGAGGATCTCCCTGGAGGACACGGGGAGCTCTGGCTGCAAACAGCATCTCTGCTTCACAGCATGCACCTCTCTGCTGCTCTCCCCACACCCACAGGGCTGCGGGGACAGGGCTCTGCTCAAGTTCCTTCTAGAGATCCTGAGGGATCTTCTTCAGGCTGCTGAAGGCAACTGGATGGGACTGTAAGGAGCTAGAGGACCACAGCCAGAGGATCAGCCACGGCTTCTTGGCGCTGTCACTTGGAATTCTTGCCTTGGCACAAATCCATGTGCTGAGCTCAGCACCCTCCCCAGCCCACAGAGGAAGAAGATGGTTCTTTCCCCGTGACTGGGTTAGTGGGTCAGCAAAGCCCTCCCTCCCTTCGTCCTACTCTGCTTGAGGCCACCCTTGGGATATTCCTCCAGTTTTGGCTCTTAACCACCATGAAACGTGTTTCCTTTCAGTTCATAATTATGCATCCTAATACTCATTAATTACAGCAGGCAAATAGCTCAGCACAGCATTTGCAAAAAAGCGCTCCTGTCTCTGCTCATCCCTCCCTGCTCAGAGCAGGGCTGGCTCTCCAGGCAGCTGCTGTGCTGCAGCACAGAGCTCTCCAGGGACAGAAAGCTTTGGGAGCCAACGTGAAAACACGGGACGTGTCCTTGCTCAGGAGAGCCAGGGGAATCAGCAAACTTGGCAATTAGTTCTGGCCAGGCAACATCAGCCTCTTCGTGGAGGGTTTTGCAGGGATGAATTGGTGGATGAAGCAATCACTGAGTACAATAAATCACAGAATGGTTAGGGTTGGAGGGACCTTAAAAATCAGCTCAATTCCCCTGCCACAGGTAGGGATGCCTCCCACTATCCCAGGTTGCTCCAAACCCTATCCAACCTGGCTTTGGATACTTCCCGGGGCAGCCACAGCTTCTCTGGGCTTATAAATGTTTGTAACACACCTCCCTGCCCCTGGAGCAGAGGATTTCCCATTGGGATGTCCCACCAATAGATCAGAGTGGGAAAAAACTGAAGTCCGTTTGAGTGCAACTATGTTTTTGCCCACAGGAGTCAGAAATGACCATGGAAAAAGCCAGTTTGTGCTAATCCTGACTCCCTGATGGCTCAGCTTGGGCTTCTGGATAGGTTTGGAAAGCCAGCACTTGCCCTGTGTTCACTGTGCTTTTATAAAGGAGCAGACCTGTTCTTGCTGACATTGATTTGCCTGGCTCGGGCAGCAGAGAACCAATAATTACGGTGAGTTTTAATCAATGCCCCATCAATTTAGGTGCAGTTCAATTTGTGATCTGCCTTGGCAGTGACACAGGACAGGGGGCTCTGTTGGAAAATGATTGCAAAATCAATAAGCAACTGGGTCAATAACTCTGTCTGGGTGAGCACGGGTGGCATGTCCCACCCTGGTGGGAGGAAAGCTGGTGCCCCAGCAGGTCCTGGTCAAAGAGCTCTGCACACCCCTCATCCACACACAGCATGGATTGATTTAGCCATGGAAGCAAAGGGATCCCACACTGTTCCTCAGTTATTCAAAAGAAAAATTGTTTGTGGTTTGCCACGTTAGACTCATATTGAATGCGTTCACTTCCAGTTCCCAGCCCATCCTTTATCCGTGGATCTGACCTGGAAATACAGCTCAGAGCTTGGGAAAAGCGCCTAATCCATGCTATGGAGAGGAAAAAGAGATGTAGGGGGAGACTCCAACTCATGGTCTGCTCAAAATCCAAGGAGAAGCTGCTACCATACAAATATAATTCCACGGTCTTGCAAATCCACTCCATCTATGCAGAAGTGAACTGATTTCTCTGAGCCGACAGACAACCCTGAAAATTGCCCTTGGCACTGGAAAAGAAAACTTTCTTTCCTTGTTAGGACTGATAACACAGGCCCTGAAGGCTAAACATGACCCTCAGCTGCAAGGCTCTGACCTGCGGCTGCCAAGGGGGCTGAGGAGAAGGAACCAGCAGCAGCTCCACATGGCCTGGCTGATGGCACAGTTGGACACCAGCCCATCCCTCCCATCCCAGAGCACGCAGCTCCTCATTCCTGTGACTGCAGTCAGCAAATGAATTTTGAGCACACACAGGGAATGGATGTGCTGAATAGGAAGTGCTATTTTTATCTGTTGTTTTGCAAAACAGGCTTTTTTTCGCTTTTAAATGACATCTCCAAGGTGACATGGAGTGGCAGATCTGGCAGGGCCTGCTGCCACATGCCCACAGCCACCCCTGGGAATACACCAGATCCAGCCTCACTGATACACAGGGGCTGAGCTTTGGAACCAAATGGGATGGAACAAAAAGGGATGGAACAAAAAGGGATGCCTGTGCCCACTGCTGTCACCCCAGCACGGCGTGTGGCACCGTGTGGCCTCCTGCCACACTCCTGCCACCAGGCCTGGGCACTCTGCCCACCTCCACATCCCCAGCAGGCCCAGAGCACAGCCACAATGGGAGGAGGATCACCTCCAGGGGTTAGTAACACAAGCACACAACAGAGCCTGTGTGAGATTGTGCCTTAGGAAAATAAATACCTGGACAAGCCCCTGCTCATGTAAAATGGAAAGGGAGCCTTTGCTCATTTTCTCCTTTGCAAAGCTCATTAGCTGTGAGATGGGCGAGGGGTCACTGGAAGGCAAATCATTACTGACAGGGATCCCCAGACGGGAGCACATCCACTCTCCTCCATCTGAGCTGCCTGCCAGAGCTGCTCAGCTCAGCTCCTCTTCTCCATTATTAAGTTTAAAAAACCAGAATACTTAATAAAGTGTTTCTGCAGAGAGCAAACTGCCCTTTTTATGTTATTCCACTCTTTTTTCTCAACAACAGCAGCCTTCTAGTCTGAGGCTTCTGTGTCAGGTGCTGGAGGTGATGCTCTGGCTACGGACGAGTCTGAATCCCTCCAGCTCTTAAAACCACCGAGGGAAGCTGCCACCAAACCCCGCTCCCAGGGCTGCCCCCAGGTACCCCAGTGCTGCCCCAGGTACCATTCCCATGCCTGGGTGCCTCCAGAAGTGAGCCCCAGGAGCCCAGGCTGCATCCCTGGCACTGCTGGCCCCAGGCAGCACCATCAGCTGCTGGCTCAGTGCCACAGAGCCCCGAGGGCCCTTTCCAAGGCCCTAATGACCCCCCTTGGTGCCGAGGCATCCTCGCTCCTCACTGAGGAACCTCCCCAGCGTGAGGCAAAAACATTAATCCCAGGCACTGCTGAGGTTCAAGCAAGTGCCAGCATTTTAATGAGCTCCTGTCCATGCACTGGCATGCATTTATTTGCTTCTTGGAGCTCAGAAATGAAACAAACGCAGTAAACCCCTCTGTGTCCATATATATTTTTTTTTATATATATGGACAATTCCAGCTTATTCTGCTTTCATTTTCTTGCCCCAGAAGGCCCCTGGTGAGCAAAGCTCCTCAGCAGCAGCAGGACAGAGCCTGGCTGTAGTGCAGCTCAGTCTCTGTGTGTGATTTATCCCTCCTCTCTCAATATTTTGATAAAACAGGGCCAAAATGCTGGTTGCTAAAAGGCTCTCCAGAGCCTCCTCAGGGCAGGGATGTCCTCACCAACCCCAGCTGTGGCAGTGCCCTTCCTGACACCCTGCTGAGGGGGAACATCCTCCCAGAGGGGAACATTACAACTGTTTTCTGAAATAACAGTCATTATCTTCCCATTCTTTCCCCCCTCCCTCCTATTCCCCTGCTTCCTTTTCCCTTTAAGGATCATCAATCATTATTTTAGCCTTAGAAAATCAAACCCATCTGTCTTGCAGGCTCCCAAGAACATGCTGCTTGTGCTGCTCAGCCTGGTCCCTCTGTGAAAGCGGGATGGGGGATTGTGGGGGAGATGGAAGTCCTGGGAGATGAAGCAGCATCTCCTCACCTCTGGCCAGTGAACCTCTCAGGGAAGTCACTCTGTGTGTCTGCACCTCACTTCCAAGAGGGAGGGATTTGTTTCCAGCAGCTGCTGGGACGCCTTGCACACACAGAATGTTCCTGGAGCAAGGAATCTGCTTCCCTTCCAGAAGTCACCCACAGCCCATTTTGGGGTGTGCTGGTATCTCCTGCCTGCCAGGGCATTTTCAGTCACAGCAGAAGCTGGCACCTCCAAAAACCTTCAGGAAAACAGAAATTCAACCCCTGTCCCAGGGACTCACCCATCAGGGTGCAGCTCTGCCACAGCACTGCACACCAAATCCTACATCCCAAACCCATCCCAAAGCCCCAAGCCAGCACACGAAGCATCCCAGCCTGGTGAGGAGCAGAGGGGAACTGGCCAAACCCTCAAGGAATGCTGCTGGAAAAGCCACTTCTGGGGAAAACAGGGCTTTTATCATCCAAACCACCCCTTCCCTGTGCAGGCAGACATCCAGGTCACCTTGGTGCTTCCTGATCTATTCCACTTGCTTTTGAACCAGCTGTCCCTTGTCCACGAGGTACCAACCCCCTCTGAAAGCAAAGGCAGCTCTGACCCCAACAGCCTTTGCCACCTTTTCCTCCTCAAATCCCATTTTCATCACAGGTATATAGCTGGATTAATGAGATAAAATCCAAACCCACAGGTTCCTTGGAGGGGGATTGCTGTTGAGCTCAGGGGGCTTCTGCTTCCCAGCAGAATGTGCAAAAGGAGTCAGCTCCTGCTCCAGGGAGCCAGCCAGACTTTAGAGGGATTAGGAGAGACTGGTTTCCTCATCTCCCTCCCTGGTGAGTGCATCTCTCCCATAATTAGCTAGGTGCCTCTCAAGGCAGGGATGGATAAGTTTTTATTTTTCAATGAACAATTGTCTGTCAGAAAAATGCAGATTTGATGAAGCTTAAGTGCTTTGTGGGATTCCATCAATTACATCTCAAAACTCATTGGGAAATTAGGAGAGCATTTAATTTTGACAAGGTTGAAATGTTTTGGTTTCCATCACCTAATTTTGTTTTTATTTCAGGTTGTACACTGGGATAAAGCAATATAAAACAAAGCTTCAGATAATAATGGTGGAATTAAACATTCCCCTCTCCTTTATAGAAGGGAAATGTTTTGAGGCAAAGTATTTTGGAATTTTCACATATGAGAGGCATTTCTGCACAGCATTTTGGTTTGGGCTGAAACTCCCAAACACCCCATTTCTCCCCAGGAAAATAAGTTCTCAGCTTCATCCATGTAATTTCAAAGCATCTTTCCATGGTCCCTAATCTATCTGTGGATGACTTGTGCTGGAAGGAGGAGACAAAAGCAGCAGCCACTGCCCTGCTCCTTCCTTTCTAATCCCATTTCTCCCCAAAACTGTTACACTCCTGAATTAATCCATTTCCCTGCCACACTCTGCAGTGAGGAACAGCTCATCATTCTGAGGTGGGAGAGAGCAAGGGAAGGATTAGCCCCAAACAAGCTGTGCTAAGGCTTATATGCCTGTGTGGACCATGCCAAATTTCTCCTCCTTCTGTGTCTAAAGAGGCTGGGACCAACACCACAGCAGTGTCACTGCAGGCCACAACTCCATTAAGTGGCTCTCTGGTAGATGATCTCCCTCCTGCATCCTGCTGAGCCAGACAAATTCCCTCCTTCGTGATGGCCTGACCCCACCAGGCAGGGAGGAACAGCTCAGATCACCCTTGTAGGCAAACTGCACTTTTTTCTTGCTCAGACTAGAAATGAATCTCTGCCAGAGGGTCCTGAGCCAGTGAGGATGAGCAGGATTTCACCTCTGTACAGAACAGCAGCACCCAGTGCCCAGGCTGGGCAAGCTGTCCCAGCTCTTGCCAACACCTCTCCCAAGCTGGGATGGCTCTGGGAGCACAGCCATGCTTTAGCCCTTCCACATCCTCCTGCAACAGCCTTGGCTGCTGTAGATTCTGCAGGACTCACCCACATCTGCAGGCACACAGATGCTGCAGAACCATCAGAACACACCACCTGCCCCCCTGCTGCAGTCAGGCCTCTCACACATTAAACAAACCAGGACCCCGAGCTGCCATCCTCACCCCCAGCAAGGCAGCTCGTCCTTCTGCTTCTCCAGGTGGTCCTCACAGTGAGGAGACCCCACCCTGGGAGGCACCATGGGGCTCAGACACCTGTACCTGCTGCAGTGATGCTGAGGATGCACTGGAAGAGAACAGAGCACCTCCTCGCCCTGCTCGTGTGCTGAGACCAAAGCTCCCTTTCCTTTGGGGAAAACAAACAAACAAACAAACAAACCCTTCACCCCTCTTATTTTCAATAAGGATGCAATCCTGCCTTTCTAGGCTCAAAAATGCCCCTGGTCACAGCACAGCACATGGAAGCAGCCCCCTCCTTCTCCTCAGGTGGGTGAGAGGACTGGCACCAGGGAGCGAAGCCAATCTAAGAGACAGCTGGGGAAACCTGAATTTAAGCCATGATGCAGGTGTTTCCTTCAGTCTCTCAGGGCCAGTTCACAGGTTTTCATCTCAAATTATAAATCACCAACACATGAGGGTTAAACATTTTCCCTCCTTCAGCATCTTCCCTCCAGGCTGTGCAGCTACCACAGTGCCAGTAGAAAAGATCAGTAATCTCTCCTTTATAGGATACAGTCTGAATTATTCCTCTTGCACACTTTCTCTTGGTTTGCTGTGATCCCTGCAAGATGGTATGAAACACACACTGGTCTCAACATGGAGAGTCACTGGATTCAGAGAAATTCACTGGGATTTTGTTTTCTTGGGGAATTCCCACAGTTTGACCAGATCCATCAGCAGTTGTGGGGTGCAACAAGAAAAAGCAGAATGGAAGCAGGTTTTTAGAGCTTGGGGGCTGTTTGGTTATGTTAGGGCTCAAACACAAGGCTCCAGTTAGCGATGCCAAGGCCATGGCAAGGTTGCAGCTGATAATTCTTAAAATTACCTGAATTTAAAAAAGCCCTCCGATAAGGAAAGAACTGCAGAAACCCTTTATGTACTCATGCCATCTACTGGGTACACATAAAACTAACAGAAATCCATGAGATGAGGGGGGAAAAAAGGGATCCCCTGGGAAGTGGGGGATGGCAGGTGGGGAACTGCCACCCCTGTGGGTGGGAACCCTGCTGGAGAGGCTTTAGGGTCTTCAGATGATGTTTAAAAAGTAGGATTTTAACTGATATTCTCTTCCCTCTCCATCATCAGCCCAAGGAGACTCAGCCAGACTCCAGCACAAGCTGCGAGCAATCTGCCCTCGACTTTTTAACTGAGACCTTTTAAGGCCAAACAATGAGATAATGGCAGAGCCCAGGCCACTAAAAACCCAGAGATGAATGCATCCCAGTCCTCACAGAATTACTGGAAGCCGTATTAAGGGCATGAAGGAACTGGTAACAGATGATGATTCTATGTAAAAGGAATAAGAAATCTTTGAGATTTGTGCTGCTCCCTGGTCGAGCTGCTCTGCTCCAGCTCTGTGGTGTATTAATTGCTTACAAGGCTACATGTATATTTTATGCTCAGTACCTGCCTGGAACATTTGTTGGATTTAGCCTTGATTGATGAACCGCTGATTATATACTTCTGTGGTCCTCAGCAAATTAATAAACTGTTGACTGGTAGAGATTAACAACATGTCATGATTCGTGAATCTGTGTCCAGAGTAAAGCTGGAGCAAACCTAGTGCTAAAATTAGTAGGCAAATGCTCCCTGAACTCTATAAAAAGGGGATAGCTTAATTAAATTACATCCCGATATTGCCCATAGCACTTACCAAATTGGCAAATTGAGTTCACAGCAGTTCAGCTTCAAAACCGACTGACATCCCTGAAAATTTGCAGCACATGACCCTGTCCCTTCTTGCCCTGGAAGCCCAGCTCACACCCAGCAGGCTCCAGGAGTGGGATGAGGAGGGGCAGCACAGGGATGGAAGAAAGCACCAGAATGTCTCCAACCGAGGCTGTGTGAGCTCTGAGACTCCACTCCCTGCCCCTCTGACCCCACTCAGCACCATGGGCACCAGCCAGGGCTGGGGGCAGTGCTGCCAGCCCAGCCATTAGGCTTTTCCCTGGACAGTGGCCATGGAGCACTGTCAGAAACATGGGGAGAGTTCCTCCCACACCTCTCCTCACACCCCTCCTTCCCCAGGGACAGACAACAGGTGATGAGAGAATCCATTGCACAGGGCTGGGAGAGCTGGGAAGCAGCATGGGCTGGTGCCAGTCCAGAGGGGAGCAGGGACACAAGGGCTGGGGCAGGATGTCCCCACACTCCCCTGGGCAGCTCAGCTCTGCTGTCCTCAGGCTGGGACTGGGGAGCTTCAGCCCAAGACTGGGAGCTGTGGGGAGGGACAGAGCAGCCTCCTGCTCCTGCAGTGGGGAGAAAAAGGGGTGAAGAGCAGAGTGGGGGGAGACTGTCTCCTGTCCCCATGGGATGCACAGCCCCAGGAGCCTGGTGGGACGTGTAGGATGGGGGTTTCTGTTGTCCCCAGGTGTCACCTCACACCCACAGCTCTGGGGGAGGGCGTTCTGGGGGAATGCTCCTGCTGCCTCCATTCTCCCCTCACTGTGCATGGCCCATTCTCTTTGCACACAGCCTCAGTCAGGCACTACAGAAGCTGGGGAGTATTTTCCCCAGGTGACACAGTTTTCCTTTTCTGCCTTTCCACCTGCCAGCACTAGGTCTGTAATTTATTGACAATTTCTATCTTAATATATCCTGACTTTAAAAAGAGGCATCACTTCCCTGAGGGGTGAGGTGATCAGAGCTCTGATTGCTTCTGACAGTGCCTGGGCAAGCACGTTGGCATTCAGAGCAAAATAACACCCCCAAAAAAGGGGAAAACACCCCAAAAGACTAGAAAGGCAGTTGATCCCTGGAAAGGGGGAAAAAGGAAAAAAAAAAAAAAAAAGACAATGGGGAAAAAAAGGAGGAAGGGGAGAGGAGCGGCAAGGGGGAGATGGCACCAGGCGTGCTGGTGACACATCAGATTGTGGTGCTAAATGGCCTTAACAAGCATCCTGAGAAGGGGATAATGAAAACGCCTCCCCCCGGGACAGCACGGCTCCAGCCTGACCTTTCCCAGCTGCCGTGTACAAACATCTTCAATAAATAAAGAGACATTTACCTCCTGTCTCTGCTGAGATGGGAGGGATGTGGCCAGGAGGCCCTGCCTGCAGTGGGATGAGGGGTTCCAGGGGTTTAGGAGCCAGGAATGTGTGTTTGAGGGGCTGGTGGAGGGGGTGACAGCTCTGGACCCCCTCGGGGGTCACCACGGCTTCCTGGCAGGCAGGGTCTTCACCACCAGACAAAAAGGGGTGCTCCAGGTTTGCCCCACTTCCCAAGGCTCTGTGCTGTGTCCCTGCAGCTCACTATGGACTCACACAGGCTCCTCAGCAGGGAAGGGATGGTTTGATGTCAAGGTGGGATGGGTTAGAGCTGGGCTGAGCTCTGCTGCTCCCACCTGGAAGCACAAACCCCCTCTGGGATCAGTGGCTGGGAACACCTCCCTGGAACTGTTCACAGGCTCTGGGTAGCCAGGTCTAGTGAAGGTCAGGATGACCTTTAAGGTCCTTTCCAATTCAAACCCTTCCAGGATTCCATGATTCAGAGCCTCTTCCCAAAACTAACGGTCTAGGGTCTAGAAGATCTTCTGGACTCTGTAAAACCTGGGACTCAGTGGATTGTTTGGCAAGACATGAGCATGTTCAGAAACAAATCAAGACTCTGAGGGTGTCAGAGCTGCCCAGAGGTGGATAGGCTGGGGGGATGCTTCCTTCTTCTGCACTGGGAAGCACAAAGCAGGAGAAAAAGCGAGGCAGCTTTCTACCCCTGCTTCTTGACAAGCAGGAAAATGACCACCAGCCTCAAGCAGTTTTTTCTTTTGCTCATCTGAGCACCGAGGCTGCTTCCCTGGAGTCCTTTAAGCATTTGTGATTTGCTGTGAAGGCCCCGGGACTGGGGGAAGTCCAGCACACACATCCCCTCTGCCACGGGGAGCAGGAGAAGGTCACATCTGCCTCTGGCTTGTCCCCAAACCAAAGGCCAGCCCTGGGGACCCCACAGCCCCAGCACCTACCCTATAGCCTCAGTACTCACCCCACCACCCCAGTATGTACCCCACAGCCCCAGCATCTATCCTACAGCACCAGCACCTACCACACAGCCTCAGTACCCACCCCACATCCTCAGTATGCACCCCACATCTGCATTATACACCCCACAGCTCCAGTATTTACACTAGAGCCCCAGCACTCAACCCACAGCCCCAGTATGTTCCCCACAGGTCCAGTACCTACCCTACAATCCCAGTATGTACCCCACAGCCCCAGCAACTATCCCACAGCCCCAGTAATTACACTAGAGCCCCAGCACCTACCCTAGAGCCTCAGCACCTACCCTGCAGCCTCAGTACCTACCCCACAGTCTCTGTATGCACTCCTCAGCCCCAGCAACTACCCCACAGCTCCAGCACCTACCCTACAGCCTCAGCACTCAACCCACAGCCCCAGTACCCACCCCACAGCCCCAGCACCTACGACACATCCCCAGTACCCACCCCACAGCCCCAGTATGTACCCCACAGCCCCAGTACCTACCACACAGCCCCAGCACCCACCCCACAGCCCCAACATCCACCCCACAGCCCCAGAATCCACCCCACAGCCCCAGCAGCCACCCCACAGCCCCAGCACCTACCACACAGCCCGTGGAGTCCACCTTGCGGTCCGAGACACATTTGAAGTTGCGGGTGCAGCCGCCGTTGTTGCGGGAGCAGTCCCGGACGGGCCCGAAGGAGGAGAGCAAGTCATTGATGGTTTCAAAGTAGGTGGACAGCATCGCTTCTTCCCTTGGAGAGAAAAGGCACTGTTAGGGCTGGCAGGAGCTGGCAGAGCAGGGGCATGGGCAGGGCAATCCACAGAGAGCTGCTCCAGCAAAATCCCTGCATCCTGATTAGCGAGCCCGAGCCAAAGGAAGCTTCCCAAGAAAATGAGGGCTTTGTGATTATGCTGTACAATAAATTTGCTGCATAGCTCTGGCATCTTTCATGGAATCAACCAGTCATGGGGTTTCAAAGATACTATCCACCAATTTTATGCAAACTAGCAAATAGGAGATGCTTTATTAGTAGTGTGGAGCTGGGTGTGAATCCAACCCTACACTAGAAAACAGCAAATCCAGAGCCATAGAACTATTTTGAATGTTTCACTGCCCAGCCAAGCCTCCCTGAGCATCCACACCCTGTCCATCAGCATCACCCACATCCACCTCGGGGACACTGCCAAAGCTGGAAGGACACCAAATTTGCTGGCTTTGTACTCGCTGGGATGTGGATATGCAGCAGATAATGCAGGGATGGGTGCAGGCACAGCTCTGCTGCTCTGCTCCAGCCCATGATGGGCAAAGTCTCAGGCATTGCTGTGCTGTCACACCCCTCAAGCAAGAAGCATGAGCACCTAGGAATAATTCCAAGGCCATGTGAAGCCTTGGGAAGCTCCCAGCCTTGCTGTGTGTGCTGCACACGCAGCAGATTCTGCCTGTGACAAAGCATTCAGGCACTTTGCCTTCTGCTGGGTTCCTGCAAAAGGGACACAGATGCTTGTCAAGAGCTTTAAGCATCTCCAAGATATTTTTCATCTCCAAAGCACAGTTTATATGCTAACCAACACCCACAACCCATCCTGGGCAACAGAACCCATCACCCTCCTACTGACAGGAGAGAGACATAGTGATCAGAGAGAGAGAAAGGTCACGGAGAAAGTCACTGATAGTGACAGCCTCGACCTCCACAGGTTGGTTATTAGATCTTGACACACAGGAGGCTGCAAATTAACCCTGACCCCTGTGACCTCAATACCCCTGAGGCAATGCTGGGAGTCACAGCCTGGTTTATTCTCCTTGAGCCTCCTGCCATCAGCACGGCGACCCAATGCCCAGCGACAGCATCCAATTTTGGGGGGTTTAATGTGAAAACAGCCTGCCTGGCAATGAAACAGCAGTACAGGAATATTCAACAGCCCTGGAGGGCCAGGGCAGTGCTGCCTGGAAGCAGCCCTGCATTCTCCATCAGCAGAGGGCCCCTGAGCTCACACGCCGTCACACTCACGCACACAGCCCTGCCAACACCGAGCGCTCAAGAAAACCATGAGTCAGGCATTAAAAAAGAATATAATGCAGCTGGCACCAAAATGATGAGGTTTTAAAAATAAATCAATTGCTGTGCTGGTTTTTGTTTTAGTTTGGGGGTTTTGGGTTGGTTTGTTTTTTTTTTTTTTTTTGTGATTTTTTTTTCTCCCCTACATTTGTTTTAGGGTATAACCAAGGTTTTCCCTGCAAACTCGAGGGCTAGAAACTCCTCAGAGACCAAACCCAAATAAAGCCTTATGCAGTACTGACATCATGATTTTTCAGATTCTGGATTTCAAGGGAATCACAGGATTCCAGAAGTTGGGACTTTCAACAAGGAAAACACCATTAAAAGCAGTTAGAAATATTAAATTGGCACATCCCCATGGGCTGGGGTGGATGAGTTGTCCCAGCACTGGGATAACTCTGTGTTTGCCCTGGTGCCCCACATAGCAAATTCATGTCTGTCCTGCCCGCTCTGACCCCAATTAATGCTTCCCAATTAACTTTTTACTCGTAGCAATCAAGCTCCTGATATTCTCCCTTTCTTGGCCCACCTCCTAGATTTTCCAGCATATTTGGAGATGAATTTCCCTCTGTCCTTTCTTGGTCATGTTTCAAATATCTTTAGAGGCCCTTTTCTATTAGCACTCTGTTCCCACCAGGATCTGCAACTCCTCTGAAATGAGGGAGTGAGAAAGGCAGGATATATTAGATCAGGGCACATATTTCTGCTGGAGAGGTGGGGGGGAGGAAGGGGATATTATTTACTAACTGAAACCACTCTTTATTAACGTAGGGAGAATTATTTTAAAAAAGCCCAAACCAACAAACTGTGACAGCTCCTCCACCGCCCACCCCAAAGGCTCAGCCCCATCTGGTCCTCCCAGGGGGTTTCTCACCGTGGGTGGACAGCAAGGAGAGCCATGCTCCCATTCTCCCTCCACTGAGCAAACAAACATCCCACATCCCTGGAGAATGTGAGGAGTTCCAGCTGCTTTAGGTGGTGGGAAGGGGATCCTGGGGCTGGCTCCTTGCACAGGATTGCTCCAGAGAGACAGAATTCTGCCGGGAGACATCGGCTCATCCCACATGGCACCAGGCTGGGGCTGGCAAGGGCAGCTTGTGATGCTTTAATTAAAACTTGGAAGCCCAAACCAACATCCTGCCCTCGGGAGGGTTGAGGACAGGATCGGGAAACTCTCTCTCCAAAGCCTGGCGTAACGGATGACCCCTGCCAAAGCCCAGGAAGGGCTGGCCAGCTGGAATGAGCCATTAAGCACATTAAAATATTAACCTTGCTGGGAGGTGGGGCAGCAGAGCCTCGGGGAAGTGCTCAAGTGTCACCTGTGAGAGGAGCAGGGTGAGGGCAGACGCCCGGCAGGGTCGGTTCCGCGCCGTTCCATCAGAGCAGCTTCACTGCAGCACGGAGCCCTGACGGGGACGGCAGCTCATGAGAGGCTGATGTATGCTCAGAGCAAGCTGGGAGCAAACTTCACTTTCATCTGCCTCTGGAGGGGCTGGAGGAGCCCGGCTCAGCGCAGCCCCTGGCACTGCCAGCCTCAGCAGCTCCTTTTAATTTTGGGAGTGAAGAGCAGTCATCAATTGCCTGCCTCCTGCGGCGACACGTGGCACGGAGCAGATGAGCTTCCACCACAGCTCTGGCAGTGACCCCTGCCTGTCCTTCCCTGCCCACCGTATGGGGCTCCTGTTGTGACATTCCAGGGCCAGCCCTGGACACAAAGCAGTGCCAACAAGGCAGGGGACACTTGAGGAGCAATGGCAGCATCTGGCCAGCACTGCAGGGAGCCCGGTGGGGACAGCCATCCCCAGCATCACCCAGTGCAGCTCAGACCAGCCCTGATGGATGAATCACTTTCCCTGCAGTAACAAGCTGCCTGCAAAAGAACAGCTCTTGTTCTCCAGCTCTCCCTGTTGGATTTCAGTGACTAAGCCCCGATCTGTTCTGACAGGGCAGGATGGAGAAGGACGGGCTCCGTGTCCTGAGTACATCAAAGAGCTGCTGGTGGCCCTGCCTGGACCCAGGTGCCAAAACCCCAGGGAGCAGGCAGGGCTCAGCACCTGGTGCACAGGGAGGCTGGGGCAACCCAAAGCCAGGCCTTGTCAAAAAGAGCTTTTTTGGAGAGAGCAACATAATTTGTGGTGCCAGATCCTCTCCACAAGCCCATGAACATCTATGAACACACACACACACTTCTTTAACTCCCCAGCTCTCCCAAAGACACCTGTAGACACCAAAATATATAAATGAAACACACACCTCTCCCTGCCAGGGCTGTCTGAACACACACCCAGCATCAGTAAAACACATTTTTCTATCTCTATTTCATGGCACAAATGTCCAGCGTGGTGCAGCACAGCAGGGCTCCCCTCCAGACCATGGCACTCACCCTCACACAGCCCCATTCCACCTTCCACCACCTGCACTCACCTGGAATCCCTCAAAAACACTTTTCTCCACCCTCCCCCTTTGTTCCAGGTCTCATTAATGAAGCAGATTCACTGACAAATGCCGCCGGGAGTTATTTATTCATGAAATACCAACACCCAGCAATTCTCAAAGCCTCCAAAGCACTCATCCCAGAATAAGCTCCAGAGCTTTGCAGTGGCTCTTCTCTCCAGCTCATCCTGAAGGGGATTAGTGGGTGTTATCCAACTCTGCTGCCCCTTTTTATTGCCTGCTAATGGTTAAAGACTTCAGTGCCTTACAAAGTTCACCATCGATGAGAAAAATAAAGAAAAGAATGTGAGCTGGAGACTAAGCCAGTGCCATCTGCTCCCTGAGCTGGGTTTGGAGAGGGATCAGGATGGGAACTTGAGGTTCAGGAGTTTCTAGAGACAGGGCGTGATGCTGTGTGACCTGCAGCTTCACCCAGAGCCACCCAGCACAGCCCAGCCAGGAGGGCTCATGCCCAGCACCTTGCCCTGCTTCCTGCTCCTGTTGAACAGGGAACTTCAGAGCTGCTGCACTTTCAAACCAGGACAGAGCAATTTACACCCAGATTCTGCATTTTTCAGCCCAGCTGCTGCTTGCCTGAGCAATTCTGAGCAGCTCTCCCACGATGCCCTGGAAAATTCATCACAGAAATGGGCATGAAGGGTGAGCAACACACGGATCCCAGCTGAGGGTGTACTGCAAAACTCATCATCACATTTTTTTTATAATTATATAAAACCAATAAACCCCTAAGCTGCAGCTGCAATGCCCAGATTCAGACACAAAGAATTGATCAGCACATGGGATTGGGATCTTGGCTGCACATAGAGCCTTTGGGACCCCTTGGTGCCACCACCTGCAGCCCCAGCACCACACTCAGCCGTGGCATTCCTGCCCTCAGCAAAGGCAGAGCCCCCCTTCCCCAGGGGAGTCCCCTCCCAGGACCCCTGTGTGTCACAAACATTCATTTTTGCTCCCAGCTTCTGTACTCTGGGGGTGATGATTTCCTTCATATTTAAGACAGGCAGCCAAGGCAACAAGAGAAGAGGATGGCAAGTGCTCACCGCTGTTGGATGGCCAACTGAAGATGTTTTCCAAGTTATTTTTAGTGCTTTTAGCACTTCCCACACTCACACTACAATTCCAGCTGGGTCTGCTGCACTAGAGGCTCGGCTGTTCTGTACTGAGAGCCATCCAGTTAAACACACAAATTATAATGGACCTGCAATGAATGAGAAAAATGCTCTCCAATTTAAATCCTACAAAATAAGGGTTTTTTTCTAGGATATCAACTCTTTAGATTTTTATTCTTCCTATGGCAAGAAACCATCCTCTCTACAGCCCTTTCCTGCATCCCTATAGCATTTAATCATGGATCACAGAATGGTTGGGGTTGGAAGGGACCTTAAAGCTCACCTCATTCCATGCCTGCCATGCCAGGGACACCTCCCACTGTCCCAGGCTGCTCCAAGCCCCTTCCAGTCTGGCCTTGGGCACTGCCAGGGATCCAGGGGCAGCCACAGCTGGGGCACCAGGGCCTGCCCACCCTCACAGGGAAGGATTTCTTCCTGATACCCTTGTCTGTGGAGAATGCAGCAACCATCTCCTACAGCACTGAACCGTGAGCCAAGCAAGTCCATTCACACACTGACCAAGCTGGAATGCTCTGGAAAAGTTCATGTCCATCCCCAGCATTGAAGGAGCTCATGAGGTGGTGGCAGCTTCTCACCTGGGGACTCTTCAGCCCAAATCTTTGGCATGGTGAAGCTCCTGTCTTTAACCAGGTGTCCCAGTGCTGTGCCTGCATCAGATTTATTATTTCATGTAGGAAAAAAGTGATTTTCTGCCCAGTACATCGACCACTACTTTTCAGCCCCTCTAATAGTGCTGGAAGGTTTGAAGAAAAACCACTACCCAGGTCCTCAGCTGGGAGAAATCATCCTCACTTGAGTGACACTGGAGAAGGCATTTCAACGGTGCTGTGCTGACATTCCACAGCTGATGAGCTGCTGGCAATAAATTTTCCGGGCAGCCTCGCTTCTTGTGGCAATACTATAATAAACACTTGCAAAAACGCTCTCCCAAAAACCTTGAGGTTGAAAGTGTGAAAAATTCCCCACCAAGCATCAATAATTTGCTGGAGATTCAATAACTCCCCGCCCCCTCCTCCAGAGCATTTTGAAGCTCACTTCTGCAAGCAGAAGGGCCGGGAATTTAATTACAGCAAAGCAAAGAGAAAACAAACACACCGGGATAAAAGCGAGCTGGGAAAGCACATCCCAAGGGATGCTGGGGTTCACAAGGACCCTGCTCCTCACTGCAGCCCCCTCAGAGGCAGCACAGCTCTGCCATATGAAGGGCCAGGGTATCACAGATGAATTAAGCAAGATAGTTTTAACTGTGAGTGTTTTTCTCGTTTCAGGGAAGGTTGTGGCTGCAGTTTCAACCCTGCACGAGCCAAAGGAAATGCAGGAGGTGCTGGCTCAGTCTCCCAGGCAACGTCGGTGCTGGGAGGGTTAAGAAAAGGCACATGAGCCATAAGAGGGATGGCAAAGCACGGTCAGGAAGTGTGCTGGGAATTACACATGCTGGTACCTGCTGAGGTCTGTAATCCATCCCAGACTCAGCAGGATGCATTTCCAGTGTGCTGGATGCTCCTGCGTGTCAGGAACCTCAGCAGCAAAATGTGGAGTGGGTTGGGATGGGATGGGACAGGGGCTTGGAGCACAGCAGGTGCTCTCAGAAATCCCACAGCCAGCACCTGGGGACACCAGCCAGGAGGAAAGCCAGCAGTGCCAAGCATTGTGTCCCCCCTGACCACCCCAGCACTACCAGGGAGACACCAGGGCCCATCAGGCATGCCAAGAACACAGCCATCACAATGGCCTGGGCACTCAGAAAAAGTGCAATGCATAAATTATAAAGGCTGTGAGGTAACAAAGGCAAAACTTAAGGAAATTCAGAATTAGTGTTGCCAGGACAGCCTTATTGCAGTCTCCAGTAATGTTGCCTTTGATGAGGGGGTTCACTCCAAGACCACATCCAGGAGGGTTATCCTAAGGACCCATCTCTCCCCAAATGCCAAAGGTGATGACGGTGCCAGGCTGCAGCCAGGAGCCCCAGGATCCTGAAAGAGTCCAGAGCTCAGTTTAGGCACCCCAAAACCCACCCCTGGGTACCCATGAAGATCCACAGCTTCTCAGCCCCCTGCAAATGACTTCCTCTGCAGCTTCTCAGTATCTTGTTTTCTCTTCCTTGGGGAACACATAGCTCTTACTTTATTGTGCTCTATCCAGGCACTCTTCTGCATGCACAATTACTTAGCTCCTCATGGCTTGCTTATGCTTTACTCAACACCAAGAAGCAGCAGTATTTCACAACAAATAAAGTGATTAAGTTCCCAATCTCCCTGTTATCATCCCCATTTTACAGACAGGGAGCCAAGGCATAGGCACAGTGATGTAAAAAACATCCACTCCGTTACATGTACCAAATCTGAGACATTGAGATGTGATTTTTCAGAGTGCTTAGCATTAAATGACACTTTGCCTGCTCAAAGTACAGCTCTCATTGACTTCAGCTGAAGTTTTTACAGCTTCACATTAATGCAGATCATTCCCAGAGCAGGTTCATCAGCAGTGCTGAGCGAGGCAAAGGTGAAAAACTAGGATATGATCATGCCATTAAAGACAATTCCATAATGCATATGCAGGGAGGGGCTGCCTGAAGGCTGCACAGCAAACCGACCCTGGCACTTCCCAGCTCTGGAGTTCTGCAAACTTGATAACATTTGCTAAAGAGGAGCTGCTGGGGGTTTTATTCTGGGCAGGGAGGAAGGTGTTCAGCCTGGAAAAAGAGGACATTTTCCAGCAGCAGCTGCAGGCAGCCTCACTCCACCTTTGGGTGGGCACAGCTCTCCCTGGGCCAAAATCACCTGGGGAGGCTCTTCCCTGACTGCTCCCTGCCCTCTCACTGCCTGTCCCAGTGTATCCCATTCCTCTCCCCCATTCTCCCAGCTGCCTTTCCCCAGCAGCCCCAAACTGGGTGGTTTTGGCCAGCTGCTGTCTCTGTGCCCAGGGATGGATGATTGCTGCTGGCTCTCAGGGCTAGAACCAAACAAGGCTCCACACTGTGAGCAGCAATTCAAGTTTTTCAAAAGCACTTTTGAGCTGGACAAATGAAGGCAGTTCTTCACCTCTGAAAGAGGGACCCCATCCACAAAATGCCTGCCTCAATCCTCTGCAGAAGTGTTGCTTGGGGGGGAGAAACAGAAATCTTAGAAAAACAAGCCATCATGCAAAAGCCAAGACAGAAGGCTTGAGATCCCTCACCCTAAATTATTACAGGCTGAAAACATCTTGAGATGGGTCAGGCCACACCAGTGCCAGGCAGTGAGTGCAGCCCTGCCTGTTCAAATACAACACAGATTCACAGGGATGCCACGTGACATGGCAAAAAAAAGTCATTAATGGCAAAACTGCCATTAAACTCAGAGCTTTGACAAGCTCTAGGCATCTCCTCAGCACCTCACCTGTATCCACTCCCAGCATGGGAGGTGACATGCTGGAAAGAACAGGAGCACCCAGCCACCTTCCCCGTGTCTGTCCTTCCAAGCCATCAGCAAACCAAGATTTCAGGTCCCAGCTCGTTCAGCATTCCCAAGGCATGAGCAAAAGGATTTTTCCATCTAAACCAGATATATATTCTAGCCCAAACAGGAGCTGTGCCAGTTTCCATCACTCCACCCTGCTTCCCTGGCAGAGAAATTGGGAATTTGCTTGCTGCTGGGGCCAGAAAGACAAGAGAGGAGGTGGAAGGACCCCAGCCCATGTACAGGATCCACCCCCTGCTCCTGGGCCCCATGGCTGCACAGTCCCCCAGCCCCACAGGAGCAGAGATGTCCTACACTGCCCCATGGGTCAGGTCCAGTACAGGGCTTTGGTCATCCATGGCAAGCTGGAAAATGCCAGCTGGGGACTCAGACCTCAGCCTCTGCTCAGGCATGAATCATTCACTGGGGTTTTCCTTCCCTTTGACACCCTTCTGGGGTATTTTGGACAAGTTATTTGTCCTAGTGGGCTCTTCTGGGTCTGATTCTGGAGCAATTCATGAGGGTCAGGGGAAAAGTTGGATTTTGCAGGGAAAGTGGGAGAGGGAGGGGCCACAGCCCAGACTTAACCCCTCTCATTGCCTGGCACATATAAAGCACCAAGATGTGGTGCTGATAAGCACTTCAGAAAGGCTGATAGAATTAGATTAGATAAATAGGAAACAGCCAGGGCTGCTGGATCAGATATCCATGTCCTGATTTTTCACAGATGTTCCCATCGATCCGCTGGCAACAGACTGCACCGAGCTCCTCAGAAACTGGGTGCCAGGGAGCAGCCAGCTCCTCACAGGCAGGGATGGGTGCTGGCAGTGCAGATCCCTAGGGAATGCTGGCTGCAGGCAGGACAGCCCTGGAGGGGCCAGCTCTGAGCACCACAGCCCAGCAGCCTCCAGGAGCAACACCAAGCTCTGCCATAAAGCTCCATCCAGCTGAACCACACGCCTGGGTGACCTTCACCAACCCCTCTGCATCCCAGGGGTCACCAGATCCCAGCCTCTGGGGCTTTGAGCCATGGCACGGGGTGAGCAAGCAGCCCAGGGCAGAGAGCTGCCCACAGCTGCACAAAGAGAGGGGTGAGAGCCTCAAGGAAGCAAAATTGGAGCTTTTTTTGGGAAACAAACCTGTCAGCTGTATTATAGAAAACATCACACACCTGGGTCAGTTACTAGGGATACATTTATGCATATGCATCCATATATGCATAGCTCTGCCTCTATATATAGCACCTTCCATCAGCAACAGTCACTGCCTCAAAAAAAGCCAGATGAATGTCCACAGAGAGAGGAACTGAGGCACAACCAGATTATTTACAGCTCATTTCCAGAAGTACTCTTTGAAGTTAGAATCCAATTAATTTTATACCTGGGGAGAGATTTGCATGGGGTGTTCTGTCTGTCTGGGCAGGTTTCTCCAAAGGGCTTGGCTCTTATCTAGGCACCCAAAGCAGACTATGTTTTCCAAGGTGCCCAGAATCCAGGAGCAGCTCCATGGAGCACAGGTGGACTTGTCACAAGGGCAGCACTCTGTTCTGGGAGCCACTGGTCACTGAGCCTGAGGACACCTCCTGCATGGGCCTGGTCTCCAGAGGTCAGGAGCAACTTGACCTGCTGCTGCCTTTGGAAGCACCCATCCCACCCTTGCCTGGAGATGATGGCACCTCAGAGCAAAGAATTTCCTACCCTGGAGAAAAAGAGAGGTTTGTGCTGGTTTGGATCCCTGAGCAAGCTCAGCCCAGGACCAGAGAGACACCACTGCTGGCTCAGGGCAGGCCATGGGGATTGGTGGCTGGGGCAGATCTGGAGCACCCTGTGCAGTGGGCACATCTCATAAAACCACTTTGGTTATTGCCTAAATCTGCACCCACACTGCCAGCAGGGTTCTACCTCCCCTGCTAAGCTGAGCCACTCTGGCTGTGGGCACTGCCTGCACAGACTCAAAGCAGCCACACACTGATCCCACCTTACAAACTCCTCAGGGCAGAGCCTGTGTTTAGCCCTGCACTTGCAGCACCCCTTCAATTCTCTTCAGCGAGCCTCTCCCAATGTGTAGTGCCATGAGCATCCCATCAGAGACACATCCCACATCCCACCCGCAGCACAAACAAGGCGCACACAGCCTGGGGAGCCCTGATCCAGCGCTGCAGAACATCACCTCTGGACTTCTGAGGAACAGGCAGAGCTCCAAATGCACAGGAAAGCCCCAGAGGCCAACACTTACCACACAAACAGCTCCCATCAGGAGGGCACGGGCACTGCAGCATTGCCTGCCTGTAATGAGCTGACCCCCAGGCTCCCTCCTGGCTCTGCAGCTCGTGGGGTAATTGCTGCACATTTTTAGCCTTGCCTGCAGCCATATTGTACAGCAAAGGCTGCCAAGCTGTGTCCAGGGCCAGGTGTGTTCAGGAAAAAAGAATAATCAGCATTTAAAAGAAAGGAAGGGGAAAAAAAAAAAAAAAAAAAAGAGAGAGAGAAAAATCTGATGCTAAACTCTGTTGCATCCACTTTGGTTTGTTGTTTTTTTGTGGGTGTTTTTTTTTTTTGAAAACTGGCTGCCATTTAATCAAATGGCAGATGAAGAAAACATTGACTTTCTGCTTGGGTCAATAAACAAGATAAATTGAGTAGGAAGTTGGACGTGGAGCAGGGAACAGCATCATTTACCTGAGGAGGAGAGAGGGTTAAAGGCAGAGAGGCTGGAGCAGGGCATGGCTGTATCTCATGGAAGGTGTTTCACCTGGGAGCTCAGCTCTGGCAGGCAGGAATTCTGCTGGCTCTGCCAGGGCTTGGAGCTGTGCCACGGGACTGGGTCTGCTGTGTTTAAAACAGATGATCCCAGACCCAAATCCTGAGATGAGATTTTTGGGGAATTGCATTCCTGCAACTGAGCATCTGCTGGTGCCAGGGGCTTTGTCCAGAGCAGGTGCACAGCCCGTGCAGGGCTGAGACCTGACTGCTGCTGCTCCTGGAGCGGCCACACCAACCCTGCCCCAGATCTGAGGGGCCAAGCGTGGGGTGCTGCTCATCCACAGAATTTGGGCTCCTCCAAACTCACAGGGAGAAATTGGCTCATTTGTGGGTGATCTTTATGCTCCAAGGCACTGAAAAAGAGCTGATCCATGCCCTGAGCCCCCCAGAGCAATCTCCAGTGGTCAGAGAAGGCAGCCTTGAGGATTAGCTTAGACACAGACCTAGAGGTGCTCCAAGCTACCCCTGAGTACAATCAAATCAGTCCCAGCCTACAGCCCCTGGAACTGCTTGCAATAGATGCTATTACATCTATTAACAGATGTAATATTAACATTACTACATAATAATAATATTATGCAATAATAATAATAGTAATAAATATTACAAGTAATAATTTTAATTATTATTATTTTTGTAATAATGGTAGTGATTTTGTAATAATAATTACAAATACAATTTTGTTATATAATTACAAATTGCAATAATTTTGTAAAAAATTTTGTAAGAATTGTCTCTCTAGGGAGAAGGCCTTCCTGAGGAGGAGTAAGGCCTTGAGGTCACCTATGGAATTAGACAAGTAAAACACCACTTGGGAGAGACATTAAAGGCCTGCAGTAGAGCTGCATGGTTGCAGGAGATGCATCAGGGGCCCAGTCCCACAGGCAGTGGTGGGAGCCACAGGCAGGTGTGCATGTGATGGGAACATTCCTCCCCTCAGGCCAGAGCAGATCTCAGCCATCAGGTTCGTTTCAGTTGCCACAGCGTGTCATGGTGAAGGATATCAGGTTTGAACCACAATTCACAGCGGTGTAGGACGTGGTTGTCACCATTCCTGCCTGATTAGATCTGTCAGAATCCATCAGCAGGAACTTTGCCTAGGAACCCTCTCTCTCCAGCTGCACATTTAGCAACAGGAGATTGATGACAGGAGATTAAAAAAAAAGGTAAAAAGAAAGACAGGAGCAGTGTTTGCACACTGCAGGACCACCCTCCTTCTCCTGCACGTCATACTTCACTCACCACCTTTATTTCAGTGTCTGTTGAAATTAAGAAAACTAAATGGAAAAGCCTCCATGGTAATCCAAGGTCTGCCTCGAGGGGCTGAGGAGGATGCCCAAAATGTAATTTACTTCCTTTAAAAGACATTAGAAACGGCCACACAGACACGTGGCCTTCCATGGGCCCACCACAAACCCTGCAAACCACCGGGGAGCAATGCATGAAGATCTGATGCATGCCAGGAGCATCCCTCAGGTAGAGAGGGGAGCTGTGAGCATCAGAGGGTTCTCAGAGTGGGCAGAGAGCAAGGGAGGGCTGATCCCCTCCCCAATATCCATGGCAGGATGAGTGTGATGATCCCTCAGCCTGATTCACTTCACACCACAGCAGTGAGAGTGCAGTGCCAGCCGGGTGCCAACCATGAGGAGAGGTGAGGATTACCCAGAGCCTCACCCAAAATACAAAGACTCCCCTTTGAGTACACACACAAGGGCCAAAGCATCAATTTTTCAGCCAATAAGCAGCAGCAGAAGCAAACCTCTGCAAATGTGACTCTTGGGAAAAGAGTCAAGTTGGAGGTTTTTGGAGGCAGAGCTCGCTGGAGAGGCAGGCCTGGGGATTTCTGAGCAGGAGAACAGCCAGTGGTTGTATTTTTGCCATTTTATCCAACCAGGCTTCTCCAGACATTAGTGAAAAGTGGGAATCATAGCAAAGAGCTTTACATGTTTCTCCAAGTTTTTCTCCCAGTGGAAGGCGCACTGCAGAGCTGGAACCCTGCCCAGTCACTGGCCCGAGGGCAAGGAACTTGCTTTTGGCATTTGGACTAATTCGTATTAAAAGATTCTCATTTGACTTCAGCAATATTCACCTCCATCTATCCAAAACCAAACTGGGTGTAAAGAAATGCAAATGACATCAGAACTCCTGAGGGCCTGCCCTGCCACAGGAGAGCATTCCCAGGAATAAAGCTCCGAGCAGGAGCTGGCATTTTGGGATCATCTGCAGCCTCAGAGGGTGAAACACTGTCTGACTGTGGGCAGGCTGCAGGATGTGCCAGTGCTCCAGCCTCCTCATCTGTAAAACAGGGACAACAGCAGCTACCTGCCTCCCACTGTGCCACACAGTTAATTAATGTTCCTTTGAGTTGTGAAGATTAAAAGCGGCGTAAAACCGCAAAATAGCGGTTTATTATTATTATGAATGAAGCTTCCACTCGTTCCATCAGTGCCCCTTAAAGCAGCACTGCTGCAGACACTGTGAATTGCTCCCAGCAGTTCTACTACTGCTGGCATTCAGAGGGGTTAGACTGTAGACTTCCAAGCAAGAGCTTTGAACTTGTTGGGGGAGAAGAAAGAGAGAGGGAACAAACAGAAATTTCCACCACGTTTTGTGCTTTGCACTTGGAGCTGATGCTCCCACAATGCTCCCACTCTCCCGGGGGCTGGAACAAAACCAACCACAGGCAACAGCATCTCTCCACCTCCTGTTCTCTCCTGTGCTTCCCCTGCACAGGCTGCCACACCCTGGCACGGGGAGTGTCAGAACAGGTCGTGCTGCGAGGGCACGGGAACACCAAACTGGGATCACACAGCTGCCTTAGGAAGAGTTTAAGACTTTTGTTCTGTCTCTACTTTTAACAGGTGGGAGAGGTTTGACACAAGAAGCAAACCAGGGGCAGAGCAACGTGGTGTAATTATGCAGGGGCATGGACAAACCCCTTGTTCCTGCTGTTCCCAGATGTTGGCAGCACCCAAATCATTTCCTGTCCTCCCAGGGACACTGGAAGGAGGGACCACAGGAGCCCTCCTCACTCATCCCCTCACCTTGGGGGCCCTCTGGCCCCTACAAACCCAATGCCATAAGCATCAAACCTGGAGCAGCAGCTGCCAGTGCCCATCACAACCCCTGAGCCAATCCCCAGCCCCTGTCCCAGTCCCATTCTCAGTCTCTGTCCTGCCACAGGTGGTTTTGAGTTGGTAAAACCAGATTAACACACAGGAAGAGGAAGTTCAGATCCTGGTTCAAGTACTTCAGGCAAATCTCCTTTTCCCCCCTACACTTCCTGCATTATTTAACAGAGGACCAGCATTATTTCCTTGGCTGCCCCTTGCACATCTCCAGCCTGCATCCCCCCGAGGTGGAACCCCCTCCTCTGACGCCTCTGCAGCCCCTGGCATTCTACTTTCCGACCCTGCAGCCAGTCTCTGCATGCCCTGGCACTGCAATCCTGACATGGCAGAGCAGCTTGTGGCTCTCCACCCCCCCAGCACTGCCACTCACCCCCTGCAGACCCTTCCAGCGTGCCTGGCTGGAGGATTGAGATGCCTGCAGCACACGGTGGCCGTGCTCCTCCCGACAGGCACCTTTCATGTTTAATTCAGCGGCTGGTTTAGTTAATCTATTTTTTAATAATTCATCCCTTCCATCTTAATTTTGGTAGTTGTTGAAAATCCCTAATAAAACATTTAGGGGCTCTTTTACTGGAGCAATGGCATGATTTACTTGATGGAATCCAGTCTTTGATGTCCTGTCTTAATTCCCTCCCTCCCACCGTGCCTCAATCCTGTTTATCACCGTGCCGGAGGTAAGAGGTTCTTGTCGAGTTTTGTAGCACTTGAGACGCTTGGTCAGCGTTAATAATTCAGCTGCCCCGCACAGCCTAGACAAATCTTGTAGCAAAACAGCCTCTGCCTTTTATTAATAGCTCCCTCTGCCACCCTGGAGCTGGGCAGGGGTTGGGATGCAGAGGCTGAGCATCCCAAGCTGACAGAAGCACCAGGAAAACTTCACAGGTGCCAACTGCATTGTTGGGAGAATATACACCCTTTTACAAGGCTTGTATTTCATCCTCTACAGCCTGAATGGGGAAACATGCTGGGTTTTTGCATCTGTAATTGGGGAAGAACAGATGGTGGAGGCACAGTTGGAAGTAATACGGCCATTAAAATAATCTACACGGCTTGTAATTCCCCCTCTTGTGGAGACAGAGGAGGGCCTGCCTCTGCCCGAGTGCCCACCCAGGCTGCAGGAAGGGTGGGCACAGGTTTGGGGTTCTTTCTCTTGTTGGGATATTTTTTGGTGGGTTTTGATGGGTTTTACTGTTTCCCTTCACCTGGGGTGCTTTTCGTGCTCCTCTTGAAGAGATTTGAGGAGCCAACAGCTGAACCAGAGATGCTTTCACTGGGTGGTATTTAACTTCCATGTGCCATGTGGAACTTATTTTCTGCCCATATCACCCACTTAGAGCAACTTCCAGCTTTATAAATGTCCTAATGGTAGAAAAAGAGCAGCAGAAAGCCCCAAGCACTTCACAGAGATCAGGGCATCTCTGCAGTTAAATTTCAAATGGGGATGATGTGAGAAAGGATTATGGAAAAACCTTTCTGTTGATTCATGAAAATTGAAACCTCTCAGGGGAACACACAGGCTTTGCCATCCCCTCTGCCACCTACGTGTCCTGAGAGTGAGAAAACGTAAAATCACAGCAGGAAAGTTGCCCAAAAAAGCCCAAAGGTGCAGCCAATGTATGGAAATGTATGCCTTGTTCTGCACGATGTAGGTCATGGTTTCAGAGACCTCTACGCCCTCCAAAAACCCCAACCACCACTTTGCTTGGTACCTCTTGATGGAGGAAGGTTTTCCTCTAGGATTTGATTACTGCTTTGCAGCCAATTGTTTTTCCACACAATCACACTATGAAAAAGGTCCTACTTCAATGTAAAATTGAGAAAATGGATGGAATCTCAAAAAATCACACTGGAAGGTGCAATCCCCTCCCCCTCAGACCCAGAGGCATCCACATCCTGATTGATGGAGAGGAGAAGGAAAGGGCATTGCAGCAGCAACTCCTGGTCCTGAACACAAGCACCCCTTGTCCCTTGGGCACCCTCCCTCCCTACAAGACCTCCCCAGGCAGGACAGAATGATTTTCTCAGGTAGAAACCTCTCTGTTGGGGTTAAAATCTTCCTTGTGCTCACAGAAGCAAATCCAACCTCTCCAAATCCTTACTCTGCACCCGGAACACGAGGGAGGCAGCAGGATGTTACCTTGGCAGCTGGCTTTGCTTTATGGAACTGTAAATATATTTTTTTAATGGGCTGGCGGCAAGAAAGATGTGTTCCCAGGCTCAACAACATCCAAAATTAACTGCAATTCATTTCAGAAGGGGCGAAGGGGTGGAGGAAGGGGGAACGCAAGCCTGAAACCCGCAGAATATAAAAGCCTTCAAAGAAATTGCCAAAAATCCCCTGCATCGCTGCCTTCTGGCTCTGGAAAAGAGATTAAAAACCCGAGCAGCATCAGGCTGAAGCAGACGTCACGGGGGCCACCCCGGGCCATGCTCATGCTCACATAAGACTCTTCCTCCTTATTGCTTTCCCAGAGACAAGGCAGCCTTTGCCAGCACAAAGCTCTGCCCTGCTGCTCCCATCTCCTGGCACCCCGAAACCGAGGAGGTGCTGCTGCCTCCTGGGACCAGGGATGCCCAGCTCTGCAGGGTCCCTGGGGATTTCTGACTTCAGCATCAGCATCTCACCCTTCTCCTCGTGCCAGAGCGTTTCTCCTGGCGTGCCTTCGTTAGCCCCGCTCTCTGACACCTAATTTGAGTGACCCTTTAGTGACTAATTTAATTACCCTGGCCCACAAACTGACAGACAGCTGTTAAAAATGGTTATTGCATTATTAATACGCTCCAGTAGTTTCCCATTAAAACTATACTGTTAATAATTTTTTTCCCCTGTATTTCTTCCCTCTTAATTAGTCTATTTAAAACTTTGAAGGAATATTCTCTTTATGGTAAATGGGAGCGTCGAGCAAATTACATTTTTGATTGAATACTTCTGTGATAGGCCAGCAAATAAGACCGTTGAGTTGTTAATTATTGTCAGAGTTTCACACGATGCTTGCTAATGAGGCAGTCAATCTTCTCTGCCATTCCCAGAATATTAATAGAAGCTGTTGGTATTGATTTTGTCACCAGGAAGGGTAGGAACTCCTCCTACCTGGGGGGCTCCAGGGACAGCAGGGGGGATCTGCACCGGGACAGGACACTGTGGGGACCAGAGACCTTGGGATGGAGGAGGGCTCAAAGCTGGTGGAAGCTCTGGGAGCTCTTGGATGTGCCAATGGCAATTTGTGCAGCTCATGGAGCTGGTGGGGAGGTTGGCACATTCCCACAGGGATCAATCCCATCCACAGGCTCACCCAGGCAGGACAAGTGACACAGGGGTGACACTTCCTGCCAGACATGCTGGTCCCTGTCCCCTCCCTCCGTGTCTGACTCTTGATTTTGAAGAATATCAGATTCAGCCCTTATCTTTCTGTGATAAGACAACTTTTATCTTTTTTTTTATTATTATTTTTTTTTTTAGGAAAGGGAAATAGCTGATCCATCTGGACTTCAGCAGATCACTTGATAGAGCGATGCACAGAAGTCATGAGTAAAGCAACCATGGATAAGGATCAACATGAAACCACGAGGTGGCCCAGAGGCTGCACAAAAACAGCCTTTGAGTTGTGCTGGGAGATCAGACAGGGAGCTTTCTGTACCATTTCTCAACCCTTCGGGCCCTGATCCTGTTGATTTTCACACCAATGTTCTCACTGGAGAATGGAGGAGTTTGGCAGCAAAGTTTATCTGTGCCGAAGTCATAGGAATTCTTTTCCTCAGCAGGCTCCCACTGCCCAGCTCAGAGAGCAGGAGCAGGGTGGGGCAGTGCCCGGTGCCATCCTCAGTGCCAAGGCCATCTCCCTACTAACAGCACCTGGGCCAAGCCAGAGGCAATCCCACCAAAAAAGATTTTGTCGAGGGATAACTGAGGCTGAGTGAGGCGACCCACCCCAGAGCTGCCCGTGTCTGTGACCCGAGTTCTGGCTGTCCCATTATTCCACCCCCTGGCAGGGCAGGGATCTACAGTCTACAGTTCCCTGAGCTCCCTGGCACATACGTGCCACTGAAGGGTGCCACGTGTGTCCTGCTCCTGCATGCAAGGCAAAGATGAGCAGCACCCCCCTGCTCCCCTTGGAGGACAGCCTGTGGAGGCCTGTGCGTGGCCTCCTCTGCCTTGGGTGGCCACATCGCCCCTGAGCTCATCCCCTGAGAAATGTGGGGCTGACTTTGCCAGGACTAGGCAGCATCAAGCCCAAGCAGAGCCCTGGATTTCCTAAATAGGTCACCCAGCACTTGCTGTTGGGTTTTATTTCTGTTTGCTCAGAGGAAGCGTCCTCATTCTGTGTGAGTGCTTGACCCAGAGACCTGGGGACTGATGCTGAGAGCAGGCACTGTGCTGGCCCTGCAAACCAGCTCAGCTCCCTCTGAACTGCCCCAGCCTTCCCAGCCCAAAGCTCTCCCAGCCCTGCTCTCAGTGGGAAGGCCAGGACAGCCTGGATGAACCTTGCAGAAGTCACAGTGGGTGGTGGCAGGTGACATGGTGACACAGGTCACGCTGTCACAGCTGCTGCTGAGAGGCCAGAGCTCAGGGACCTCACCCCAGCCACTCCAGCTGGCTCTGCACAGCCAAACCCACACCCTCCCCAAAAATGGGATCCTTTGGGGCTACTCAGGAATACTCTGCCTGACCTGGGCAGTCAGGGAAAGCTGTCTGTGTGTAGGGGGGTGGTTGGAGTGCCAACTCTCTGCATGCCCTGTCACCCACAGCTGCACAGCTGGAATGACACCAAGAGACAAGGACAGATGGAGGACAATGTCCAGCCTCCACAGGAGCAGCCTCCCATCCTTCCCATTCCGAGGCAGGATTTTCTGTGGTTTCTTTTCCACCCAGGAAAGCAGCAGATTTGCATGGCTGCTCCCCAGTTACAGGTGGTGTCCCCCCATCCAGCCTCTGCTGCTTCCAAGTCCATCTGCTGCTGCCCACTTGTGCTTTTTGAGCAAGCCAGGTGCTATTTGTACTGCAGTGATGTTTTCCATACTAAAAGCTCCTTTTCTTTTCCCTTTCTATAGAGCAGGCTTCAGTAATTCCTCAGGGTCCACTTCCAACCTGGTATTCTATGATTCTGTAAAAAGAGGAGGTTTCCATTTATAATGAATTGCCTGTGATACAGCATATCCCAATTTTACCAGGAAAAAGGGATCCTGAAACCCTCCCTGAGCTCCCAGTGAAATGCCATGAAAAGCCAATGTTATTCCTCTATCAGTATCACTTATCAGCTGTGTTCAGGCAAAAATTATGGCTTTTACCCCCCCCCAAAAAAGCCATTTCACCCCCCAGGTCTGGTACTGAGGCAAATCAACCCAAACCCAGGAGAGCTCCTTTCCCTTGCACCCAGCACCCAGCAGGAGACAGGGAGGGGCTGGCTTGGGTTTGCCTAGGATCACATCAGGTAGGAATGATCTGCTCCTTCCTGAAGTCCTTGAGAAGTTCCTGTGAGGAAGAGAAGCAGCCAGGTCTCCCAACACACCCAGTGCTGAATTCTTGTCCCAAGGAAGCAGAGGGCCACCCCTGCCCCCAAAGCTCCCCCTTCCCTCAGGGAGATGCAGGATGGAAACCAGAGCCACCAGGAATGGGGAGTGTGAGCCACCATGGGCAGGGGGGTTGGACAAGAAGATTTTTGAGGTTCCTTCCAAACCATTCTGTGCTTCTATGAGTTCATCAATTGATGAGCCATTTATTTATCCAGTGACAACTTTATCATAACTCTTTTAAAACTCCTCAGCTCTGGCCCCAGAGAACCCAAACCCAGAGCACCCACAGCCAGAACTAACACCTCCAGCTCTGGGCTGTCTGTGTTTGATTTAAAAAAGAAATAGAAAAAAGAGAGGAAATGTGGACTGAAGTGAATGAAGAGACTTCTCCCTGCGAAAGCTCAGTGCATATTTACACAGCATCCTGCCTTAATGCTCAGCTGCTTCATTTGTGTCACTTTAAGCCCTCAGCAGAAGCAGGGAAGTATTAGCTGGGGTTTAATTGTGTGCTGCTGGGCTCTGCAGGAGCTGCTGCTGGGAGGAGAGAGCCCTGTGGCAGGGCTGGGATGGATGTGACGAGGCAGTGACAGGGGACAGCCAGCAGCCAGGAGGGAGAGCAGCAGCAGGGGACACTCCCCCAGCCTGGGACAGGCAGAGGACAGCTCTGCCTCACACATAAAGTGAAACATCAGCTTGCATGGAGCTACCCAGCCCTGTGGCATCTGGGATGAACTCTGCTGTGCACTGCCCAGGCCTCCTGTTTGCAGGAGACAGGAGAAATTCTGCCCCAAAACTCATCCAGCTGCTGAGCCAAGTCCTGAACGTGTCCCAGTGCAACTGGGGGCTCTTCATCCACTGCAGGCCTCCTCTCCAGTCTGCTCTGTGTGAGCCACTCCTGTTCCCTCTGCTGGAGGTGAGGCAGGCACTGGGTGGACTGTACACAGGCTGTGGCCCATCCCATCCCTCCTGCCCAGCGCTGCCATCCCTGCTGCACTCAGATCACCACTGCTGGAGTCAGCCCTGAGCGTGGCACAGCCTGCAGCAGCGAGTCCCCAACTGCACCCATCTAACTTTTGATAAAAGGCACTTGGTTGCAGTCAATAGCATCTCATAATATCAAAAACACCGCAGGAAACATCAAGAGCTGAATTGATTATGGCACAGTAATTCTTCAGGCAGTGAAAGCAGGGCAATTCCCAAGATGGGATTATTTTTTTGCAAGGCTTCACCTAATTTTCTTGATGTTATTTTCCCCCTGCTCACTCCCCAGCCCTCCTTCCAAACCTCTCCAGCTTTGCACTGCTCTTTGATTTAGTCTCTGAAAACAATATTTTGCTTAACATAGTTAAGTTTCCCAGCAAAGTGCCCAGGAAAGCATCACCAACACCCGGATTGCCAGGACTGAAATGTGCAGCAGGAAAAAAGTCAAGGAAGATTTTGCTTTTGGCTCTGTAGTCAGCAACCCCTTTTGGGGAGACTAGAAAAAGCCCTGCCAAGAACTCAAAACATCTAAATCAGAAAAGAGACCAAACACACAGACAAAAAGGGAATGATATAAAATCTGTGCAGAGTGCAGACAAAGGGCAGTGGTTTTTTAGTCTGATCCAGCCTTGACAAAGCACAGAAAGGTTTTGTGAGCCAGTGGGCAAGGCCACACAGGACACACTTTCTGCTCTGTGCAATGCTGGCATTGCCTGTAAACCATGCACTGAACTTTTTGGTGCTTCTAAACTCATTCTGAGCTGATTTTGCTGCTTTGCCTGGAGGTGAGAGGGCCAGGGAGGGTCTGCAGAGCATCTCTCCTGCATCTGGAAACTGTGGGATGAGAAGGAGCAGCACTGCATGAGCAAAGTTACTCTGAGCTGCCTGGAAAGTGCTGCACTAAAGGCACAAAGGGCATTTTTTTCCTAATAAATCACCCCAAGAGCCAGGGTGACATTCTGGAGTGGAGAAAATCCCTGGAGGGCAGCAGCCAGGGCAGCGGGGCCCTGCACTGAGGAGTGGAAACATCACCCTGCCCCTGCTGCTGAGGAGCAGGAGCTGAAACTAATTAACTTCACTTGTCTTGATGGAGCACAGCTGTCCTGGGTCACTGGTTGTGCCCAGCCCTGGCTGCCCTGGGGTGAAAATCAAACGGGAGCTTTGCCCCTTGGCCTGAACTGCCGTCCCTCATCCCTCCACAGTGAGACCACGTTCCTCTGCAGCACCATGTGCATCCCCTCCCTGCCTTCAGCAATTAATAAATCCCCATAAAAATCAACCTGGAGCTCTCTCTTCCATGGTGCAGAGGGCTTTACCAGGACAGAGGGTGTCTGGGACTGGAACTCCCAGTGAGGAGCCCTTTCCAAGAGCCCTTTCCAAGCCTGCAAGGGACAGTATCTTGTTGCAGTGCCCTGACAGCAGAAGGACAAAGCTGCCCTGTTTGTGTCCATCTCCATTCCTGTCGTCTCCACAGAGGTGGTTTTTCCTCCCTGGCTGTGAAGCCTGTCGCAGGTTCCTGGCACACTCCCAGGAACATTTTGGCTCCACTGAATTTTGTTAGTTTTGTCCTCTGGCTGAAGGGATCCAGCAATAGTTACAGGAAATAAAAACAGGAAAGGAAGAGCAGATCCCATCCACATCAGGCAAGTTTTAGGCAACTGAAATGTCATCAGAACTGGTTTTGGATAGTGGCAGTTCTTTCCAATGAGTTGTGTTAAGAAATAACTGAAGAAAAGGCATTTCCCAGTGTCACTGCCCCACCTGGGCATCATCCCAGCACCCTGTCCAGGCAGGGTTTGAGCTGCCTGCTACTTCCTCCTGCAAACCTTCTAGTCCCTTTCTCAGGCAGAACATGTACACAAAAGCAAAGGTAATAAAACTCAAACAGGGGTAAAAAAAAAAAAATTGTAATTGAGGAAAAATAGTATACAGAGAGGCCGAGGGGTTGTGCTTTGAACAGGCAGCTACAAAGCACACTCTAGCCAGTGGTTAACAGAAAGCAAAGGCAGTGACATAAAAACAAATAACGACATCAAACAGGGAGGGAAAAACACCTTTCAACACAGGAACCCAAGGTCTGATTTTGCTACCTTGCATCACCCTTTTTGCTAAGCATTCACAGTGGGTTGGAGCCTGGCCTCCCCCTGCAGAGCCTCAGCACCACTGCTTGTCCCAGCCCTGGCAGGATCCTGCTCCAGGCAGATCCCACAGGGATGGGGGGATGGACACACAGCTACAACAGCAGATCCATGTGGAGAACAGGGAGAAGCTACAGTGCCAAACCCTGCTCAGTGACGGGAGATCCCAGAGACACCAAAGGGAATCATTCTGGGTGTGAGACAGCCTTTGCAGATTTGGCAAGTGTGGGGTATTTTTAATTGTCTCAATAAACATATAAACAAAATCTGTTCACTTGCTGGGGCTTTTTTCTCTCCTGGGCTCTGCAGCACCATGGACAAGAGGAAATGCAATCACTCAGCTGCCAAACTTGTAGCTGGTGCTGGTGCTCCCTGTGATGGATTTTCCTACAAGCCAGGCCCAAATTTACATCCCCTGTCCCTAAGAGGGTTGATCATTTTCTGTGCAGTTTTATGGTGAAGCATTAAGACCTCAAAAATGCAGTGAGTTCACCCAGCAGAGCACAGAGAGTGAAGCTCAGCATTATTGCAGGAGTTACTAAAAGTCTGGGATGAGGGAAGGCTGAAATGTTCCCTGGGTTCTGGGCGTGAAGGATTCCAGGGCTGCTGATGGCCCAGGAAGAGTCAGGTTGAGGGCAGCCCCTGCATTGTCCCAACGGTGCTGAGAGATCCATATTTCAGTTCTGACCTAGCCTAGATCCTTCCTGGGTGATTTCAGCTCCACTTTTTTGGGGGCAGGTTCCCCTCCTTCCCCATCACACTGTTCCCCTAAATCTCTTGTTTTGCTGCTCCCTCCCTTCAGTGGCTGCTGCAAGGTTACATCTCCATTTAGTCACCCCACAGCGAAGTGAGACGTACCTGACTCCTCTAACCTGCTCTCATAAATCACAGCAGGAGGCAGGGAGGAGGGAAAATCCTGGTAAGCAGCCAGGACCAAGCTCAGTAGACAGCTGCAGGGCAGGGGCTGATAGCTGCCTCTCTGTAAAGCATCTGTCCCTGCTCTCCAGAGGATGAGGCCAAAGGCTGCCTCTATCCCGGTGTTCAGCACCTAAAGATGCTTCTCCACCCCTTTCTGAGAGACAGCAGCGACTCAGGGTGATGAGAAGCCCAGGCCAGAGCACAGGGATGTTATCTGTGGGGTGCTGGTGTCTCTGTGATGTGCAGAGTAATGAATTGCCCTCCCTGCAGAAATGAGTGAGTTGTGCCTGCGGATGCAATGATCAATTTGCTCCATCATGCAAAGCTGTCCATTCATCATGGCCATTGACTGCAGCCACTACAGCTTTTTATTGGCCCCAGTGGAGCAGGAGAGCCACGGGCCCCTCCTCAGGAGCAGCCTGAAAAAGGAGCTTCCCCTCTCCCCCAGCCTCCTGGCTGAGGGTCCCCGTGGCACTGAGCACCCAAAAATCACAGCCTGCTCTGCTGCAGGGGGCAGCAGAAAGGCAAGAAGGGCAAAAAAGATCAAGTTCCCACGGCATCCTCTGCACAAATGGCAAGAAGGGCTGGCAGGGTGCCCTCTGCCTGTATGCCATACCCCATCCCCATGAACTCCTGACCCTGAGGGATGCTCACCTGCACCTGCAGCCATTCATCTGTGCTCCTGCAGACCAGGAAGGAGGTTAAGGCACAGACAGATGAGTTTTTTGCTGCTGCAACAGCAGGGACAGCAAAGCGGTTTCCACACTCTCCTGGCCCAGATTCCCTTTGCCTTTCTCATCCACTTCATTTTTCATCCTCCTTCACTCCCAGGGAGCCTCACACCACGGTGATCACCACTGACTTGCAAAATCACAAGTGCCTAAATCACTGCAAAACCCCTTCAAAATACCACTCAAAACCCCTGTAAGGCTGGAGCAGCAGTGAAGCTGCAAGAGCACAGCATAGCTGAGCTGGTGAATGCCATGGGCAGGGAGAAAAAGCCTTGCTCCCATCCTTGACAGAAGACAGGACTCATGAGGGCACAGAGAGGGGGAGCAGAGTGTTCTGCCTCTGACAGAACTGAAAATAAAAAAACAACAAACAAATAAAGAAAAGGTAGATATAAAAAATCCAGTTGATTGTACTTTGGCAAAGAATTCAGAGAGCAAAGGGGCTCACTTGGGAGCAAAACGAAGATGAATCGACAGTGAGTTCAAGAGAATTCATTCTGCTGCTGAACACTTGTCTCTCCATCAGGACATCTCAAAGGCTTGTCAGGCGAAGGCAAGGCTTTTATTTGTTTCTATGGTTGCCATAACGATAGAGCTGTATGTCATGTCAGGCAGCAGCTGAGGCTCGTGCCTCTGATTTATAGCTGCTCAACAGAAATTATCAACTTTTCTGCAGAGCGGGTGGCACAGTGAACAGTGAACCACTGGGCCTCTGCCAGTGCTGTGCTCTGCCTCCAGGGTTAGCTCTCCTCTTGGTCCCCCACAGCTCTGTGTGCCCCAAGGGATGCTTTTATTATCCCCTGCAGGGGTGCTTTTATTATCCCCTACAGGATACTTTTATTATCCCCTGCAGGGGTGCTTTTATTATCCCCTGCAGGGATACTTTTATTATCCCCTGCAGGGATGCTCGATGCTGGGGCAGTAGGACCTGGGGGCTGTGGGTCCTTCCCATACACTGCCACAATTAGAGCAATTCCTGATCCTCAGGGCAAGCTGCACCTTCCAAAGCCTCAAATGGAGATGGCAAGGTGTCCAGGGAAGGCCATCCGAAGGATTGAACACCTTAACAGTAATTTGTTTAACAAAATTTTATGGACTACAGTGTTTAGCATTAGGTTATGGGAGAAATACAAGAGAGGGAGAGATGGGAGTGGAAACAAAGAGGAGCCTTGAAAACAAGCAAGACAGGGTGGGACTGGGATGTATTTTTGTCCTGGCAGGGGATGTGCTGCAAGGGCAGCCTGGGACCCCGTGCTGTGGGGAGAGCCCTGCAGCACTGCTGGCCAGGCTCATCACAAGGATGTCACTGTGAGTGTGGCTGTCACAGTCCCAGGCTGTGACTGATGCTATCGTTGTGAGGAGGATCAGACTCTGGGGTCGAGGAAGGGATGCTCAATATGGTCACTGATAAATTATATATGCAAGTTTCATTAACTCTAAGCACTCTCATTTCTAATTTATGACGCACAGCCCTAAAACCTCCAGCATCATGTTTTGCACACTCCTGTGTCCTGTCCCCTGGAGCCCCTGGAGCATCCCGAGGGGGATGTTTGCACGAAGCCCGTTGGCTCCTTTTGCTGGAAGTTTCTCTGATACTTGGCTGAGCAGGGGAAGGTTTGGACCCTTGATCCCCATCCACCAAAGCACAGCTTGTTGCACTGCCCAGAGAACAGTACTGGAGTCAGCATTTCCCCAGAGAGCTGCTGAAAGGCCGAGCCCCACCTGCCCCTCTGCATCTCAAGCATCTTCATAAAAACACAAGACCACATTTGAACCTTTAACCCTCTGAGTTGTAAAGACTTCATCACTTGTTTTCTCCAAAGCAGCCTTTCTGCCATTTCCCTCCATTAAACTCTTCAAGACAAGTGACCCCAGAGGCAAAGGTGTCAGACTAATGAAAGGTCTGCAGGAATGCAGCACGCTCGTTATCACAGGCACAGAAGAAACACAGCACTGAGGCACCATCAGTGTCACAGGACAGCAAACAGGGCACGCTAGGTGCTGAGGCACGGCTGTGCTGCAGCTGGTGGAACACAGCCCAGGTCTGCCCTGTGGCATGGAGATGGGACTGTATTAAAGCCAAGCACTGCAGGTTCAGGAAGAATCTCTTCATTGGAAAATGGTTGTCAAGCATTGGAAGGAGCTGCCCAGGGAGGTGGTGGAATTCCCTCCCTGGAAATATTCAAAAACTGAACTTGGCACTCAGTGAACTGCTCTGGGTGACAAGGTGCAGATTGCTCACAGGTTGGATTCAATCCTTGAGGTCTTTTCCAAGCCAAATGATTCTGTGGTTCACCTGGAGGAGCTCCCAGCATGGAGGGACAGCAGTGCTGCCACAGTCCCAGAGCCAGCAAACAGGAGCTCTCCAGGCAGAGGGAGGCATGGCTGTGTTTGAACACCTACACCGTGGACAGCACGTGCTCACCACCTCTGCTGTCAGTCTGATGTGCTGGATCACCACCTCAACATCTGAACCACCAAAACTGCTCCCCTGAGAAGCTGCTTGTGCCAGTCCAGAGATGAAACAAAGAGGCTGCAAGATAAGCAGCTCTGAAAGTATTTTTCTCATTGCATGAAAGCACCCAAGATCCTCAGAAGGGGGTTCCACCCACCCCGGGGTGCTGAGGATCCTGAGCTTGCAGCTCCTCGTTTGAGAAGCGTTTCAGTTCTAATGTAGAAATAATGGATTACTTTTCACTTCTTACTGTATCTGTGAAACCTTCCATAATTCAACATCAAATATTTATTATTGCGTTTATTAAAGTTTGAATAATTCAGCAACTCCTGTGTGTGAGATACAAGCGCTGTGAACTCGCACCTCCCTTATTCTACCTGAGCATCTCCAATATTTATACCTGGAATTCTCAGTTCAGGTGCCATTTATGAGGGGAGCAGGCAGCAGCCTTGTGCCAAAACCTCCCCTCCTCCTGCCTGGCATTCATCCATCCCGGCAGAGAGTTTTCCACAAGGAGCAGTGCCCAGAGACAATTACTGCACTGGAGCAGAAAACAAGCTTCTGAGCCTCTACCTTCTCTGAGGCACTTCTAATGAAGATGTGAGGAGGAAAGAAAGAAATAATGTTCTCTTGGCACTTTGGCTTGGAAAATGTTAGCATAAACCAAGGCAACCCTTCCCTTTCTCAAATGAAAAGCAGAAGTTGTTGTAGACAAGAAAAACAACGCTCCTAAAAGAGCCAAACTGTGATAGATATGTACCACCAGCCTCTTTTCACAAGAAAGGGAACAAGCACTAATTAGCAACAAAAACACACACACTGAAGTGAGAGCATCTTAGGTGCCAGTCCTGGCTCTGCCATAGCTTTTGTAAGCACTTGCTTTGACTACAGCCCTGCCAAGATGATGGGACAGAAGAGTGGAATTCCATTCTTCATCACTTTGGGAAAAGACAAGACAGAAGGGAGACACAAGGATCCTGCTGTGCCCAGGGAGATGATTCATAACACAACCAAGGATTTGCAAGTCAGGAAATTGTGCCTGGAGTCAACTGGAGAAAGCAGCAAGAAGGAAGAGAGGGAAGGAAGGAGGGAGGGAGGGAGGTAACACAGAGTCTCCCTGGTACCCAACAGTCCCATGCTCAATCTTAATTTAATAGAAGAGAGGGGAATACACACTAAATACCTGCAGAATTAAACCCTTATAATTTACAGTTAAACCCTTGTAAACCAGACCAAAGAGGATAACCACCACCAAGGTGACCAGCAAAAGGTCCAGGCATTCACTAAAATCCAAAAAGGAAAAAAGAAACGACCTCTAATTGTATAATTATTGGATGAGCAACATGGCCTTTCAGCCCTCACAAGCATCCCAGCAGATATCAGTGGGCAGGTGGATGTGATGCAGGAATGAGTTTCAGAAACACGGCAGCCCCTCCATCCCAGTAAATGCATCCATTTCAGCACTGCAATCTAACATTGCATTCAAGCCACTCTCAAACTGCCTTGCCACAGGCTCCTACCAATTCACCTGCCTGTACTGGCAGATTTCAGAGTTACACACTCAGGCCTGGCCTAGACCCATCAGCCCAAAGAGCCTGGAGAGCAATCACATCAGATTTCTTATTGAAAGGAAATTAATCAAACCTATCATCACAGAAATTACTGCATCCTCAATAACAATTTAAAGAGCAGTGTAGGCATCCAAGCATGAAGAAAACGAGAAATCTGCTTCCTACCTGACATCTGCTGGATCTTCTGTCACCAGAACATCTGTCTTGCAGCTGGCAAGGGGATTGATGGAAAGCTCCACGGGGGGCACCACGAAGCTCTTACTGACTGGCAGCCACAGCCCTTGCCCCAAACTGTAGGTGGACCTGGAAAAAGGACAATTGTGTCACACAGGAACAGAGTGTCCCCAGGGAAGGTGGCCCTCCACTGCCCACTGAGATAAGTCAGTGATTTGGTCTTGTCCTGAAAGCCAAATGGGAGAGGAATGACTTGAGATGTGACAGGAGAACATGGGGATGGGAAAACTCTTCTTTTTGTTCCAGGAGGAGTTTCTATGCATGCTGTCCTCATGTTTGCTGAAGGGACAAGAGGAGAACCCTTCTCTGCCTGCCAAATCTGGACAAATCTTTCAGGTCTGTCACAGACAAATGACTCTTGTCCCCTCACCAGCACAAGGATGAGCTGGGATTGGCCAAGAGGTTGCATCCACTGGGATGTCCTGGTGGCTCTCCCTCCCCAAATGCCCCAGCTGAACCCTCCTCTGACCCACCTGAGTATCTTCTCTGGTGCCTGCTCTCCCGTGACCAAGTCATAGCCCCGCTCCAGCGTCGTGTAGGGCCAGGGCCTGGGAGGAGAGAGGGCAAACACGGCTGAGCACATCACTGGGCCGGGCAGGTGGCACAGTGACCACCCAAGGGCCCCTCAGCAGCAGGGGAGCGGGGCAGGTGCAGCCCAGCACGGTGTCCCCACTCACCCTTCGCTGTGTCCCCAGTCGCTGCGCACACACAGGTGCCGGTGGACGGGGTCCGGGGCGTACCCTTCGTGGCAGCTGCACTCTCCTAGAACACAGCAGGGAAGGGAGAGATGTCTCTGGTGTGTCAGTGACTGCAGAGTCAGGCCCTCCTCCCCTTTGTGCTTTGTCACAGCCACTCTGGTCCCTCCTGTGCCCCTGGAGCACTTTTGACTCCAGAAACTCTCCCCAGGAGGTGTGCAGAAGGAGATGTGGAAAGCTGTAAGAAACCTGTAGTTGTTCTCAGGGAGAGGATTACATGATCCAGCACCCACAGTGGCTGGGGATGGGGTTTTATGATAGAAAGGTCTGTCCTCAACCAGTGTTCCTGTGCAGTCCTGCAGCCAGGGGCTCACTCCTCAGCAGGGACCTTGACCTCTGTAGCAGACCTCTGCTTGAGCAGAGCAGGATCCCCAAGGTGGACACCCCAAACCCATCCCACATCCCCTTCCCACCTCTGCTCTGCCATCTTGCACCAGGGCAAGAGAGCAGCATCTCCTGCAGCCCAAACTCCCACTGAAAGATGCAGAACCCTCCAACTGCCACCCTCCACAGACAGTTCCTGTGCTGTGCCCCTGTCCCACAGGGAAGGGGCTCTCAGCCCTGCTCCCCTCTGCTCTCTGGATGCTGCCTCACCCTGCCCCTCTCTTTTTCCCACACCAGAAACCCGACTGCACTTGGCCCAAATTGATTCAGTGTTTGGTAGAAATACATAACCTGGAGCAAGAAACAGCAAAACCAAAAGATTAATTGGATTTGCACGTGGAATTTCTGCTACAAGCTGCTGCCAGTGTTCCCCCCCACCACCACCACCCTCCCCTCCTCTCCCATCGTGCCTGATGGTGCTGCAAAGCTGAGCTGTAAACACTGCTGAGGTGGGGACCTGGGGAGGAGGCTGGGGAGGTGGGTACCCCCCTGACAGTGCCAATGCAGACTGGCAGCTACCTGCCTGCTCCTCGGGATCCTAGGCAAGTTCTTAAAATGCCTCACAAGGATTACAGTAAAGAGCTTTATTGTCAGGAGAGAACCAGATGGGGATTCAACCGCTGAGATTTTTGAGGAAGGAGACGCCTGGGAAGGGAGAGGCAGCAAAAAAAGGAAAGAGTGGGGGGAAAAAAGAGACGGCTAATGATGTGCTAAAATGCAACAGCACCTTCATGAAATATTCACTGCCTCAAATGCGTCTAATATTAAAGATTAAATGTCCTGGGATTTGTCCTAGCGACTTCGAAGCACTGATTTATGATCTGTCAAAAGCTGCTAACCTCATGATTCATAACAGGAGCGGCAGGAACATTGCTGCTCCAAAGGGAAAGACTTGGGAGAGGGATGGCAACGCTTGGCCCTGCTCAGGTTCTTCCTTGCCTGGGGGCTGGGGCGGTCTCAGTGCAGGAAAACACAGGTCCTAATGGCTCCATCAGTGATTTTAAAAAAAGAAAAGTTATTTTTTCCTTGGGTGCTTAGTACGCAAGTTTCCCCAGCCGTGCTGTGGATCATTAATTCCTGGCGCTTATTACATAACAAATATATGCTCTGCAAATGAGAGACATCTCAAAGTGCTTGCAAAGCAGAGCTGGAAGGCTTGGGGCATTGGCTCACGCTCTGCTCCTGCCACAAAAATTAGAGCAAGTAAAGAAAAAAAACACCTACAGAGGTCAGCATCCCATGGCCCAAATGCCTTCCCTCATTTTGCTGGCTGGGGGTGCTGGGTGGTGAAACCCCCTCCCACAGTGCAGGAGGGTTTATTTTCTCTGCTGCCTTGTTTACTGCTCCGTCAGTTTGGCATCAGAAGGAGGAACTCTATCAACCAGGAGAAATATTGATTTTATCGACTCCAATCCTGGACTTTCAGCAGCTACAGCCAGTGCTTGAGACTTTATTGGGAGGTTTATTGGGAGGTTTATTTCAGTAAGTGAGAGGGCAAGTGGTGGCACCAGCTGGGGAGAGATCCAGGGCAGGAGAGAGTGGGGATCAGCTTTCCACAGGTTTCCCAGGGTGAGCTACACCCCTTTGGCAGAGTTTTGGAAACTGGACAGGAAGGCTCTGAGCACGGGATCAGCTGAGTGCTGCAGTGGAGTGAGAGCTCCATCACCTCGGTTTGGGGCCTATTCCTCTATCAAGAACCAGGAACTGACAATTAGTGTGGCTTCCAAAAAATTTCAGCAGAACCTGCTGTGCTCTTACAGATTCTCAGGAGGTTTTGCTCTCTTCCCAACAGTGTCCACCTTCCTTCTTTGGCCCCCCAAAATTACCCTGTTATTTTCAGTCTGTCCCCATCCTTCCCAGAGACAATGCTGAGCCAGGGAGGATGCTGAGCCTGGATAACCCCCATGGAATGAGAAGCACCTGATAAAATGCCAGGAGTGGGGGGAACAGGGTTCCCACGCCTCTAAGCCCTCTTTAGGGTGTGTGTTTTGACACGCTGCTAAAATAAATCAAACCATCAAAAGGCCAAACTAAAGTGTCTTTGTTCAAAGCAACTGCATCCGAGATGGACACAGTTATCCACCCAACCCTGCTGCAGCTAAGTTAGGATTCAGGCTGAGCTTGAAGCCAAAGTCAACCAAAGTAACCAAGTTTGACAAATAACTGCACCTGGAGCTGGATGCAATTTCCACAGGTCCTGCACACGCCTCTGTGCAGCGTTCAGCTGCTGCAGGAGCACAAATCAATCAGGATCAACCAGCCCCCAGGACAAGGATCCTGCTGCCACTGCCACCACCCCACACCCTGCCCACGGCACGGGCATGCATGGTCCTTCCTTTGCCCTTGGATCCAGAATCCACAGACCAGCTTGGATAATCCATGGCAATTTTTCAGCTGTTACAGCCAAAGGAAGGATCACTGCTCACTCAGTATAAATGAGGGCAGGTCCCAGTGCTCAGCTCTGGAGGTCCAAATTGTATTTCCAGTGTTATTAAACAGGTGGAGGCTTTAGCTCTTTTTTTTTTTTTTATAGAAAAGCTTGAAGTTGCTGAACTATTCTTTCATTACACTCTCCATGCTGTGCTGCTGCTTCTGCTGGAATGGGGAATGGGGTCTCACACTGCCCCCACACCCTCCCTGCCCATCCCCACAGTGCCTGGGAGCAGCAGAGCAGGGCTGCAGGCTGAACCATCAGCATGCCAGGATAAGCCTGTTAGCCTCATTATGGAGAGAGCTGATCTGTGCTGATAATGCTGCAGGAATCCCCCTAATCCAGCCCAGTGCTCAGCAGGAAGTGGAGGCTCCCAGGGAAGCTGCTCTGTGCTGTCACTGGCACTTTTATTTAAGGAGCTGGAGGAGCTCTGGCGGCGGTGGGGCAGAGCTGGTGCTTGTCAGCCTTCTCCTGGCACTGCTGTGTCTGTGATTCCCTCCTCCATGGCAGCACCTCCAATGCTGGCACTCCCCCTTGTCCTGGAGGAATGCCCTGCTGTGCCAGGGCTGTGCCCCAGCTGCACAGGTACACCCTGGGGACGAGTCCAGACCCCAGCTGGGCTGGCAGCCTGATCCCAAAGGCTGTGGGGCCATGCACACACACCTTTCCAGCCGTGTGGGCATGGCACAAACATGCTCACACCTCTTTCAGGGCTGCCTCTCCCACCCATCCAAAGGGATACAGAGCTCAGCCAGTTTGTGTGTCTACTCCTCTCTGGACACACACACCCCCTGCAGGGAACACAGCAGCCCCAGCAGAGCATCCTTAGTGCCAGAGCCTCAAAGCTGCAGCACCACGTTCCCAGCCTCGCAGTAAAGCTCTCTGAAAACTCCTCTTCCACCCCTGGCACCCTCTGTTCCTGCTCTTCAGGGATGGCCCTTTCCAAACCTGAGCCTCTGCTTCATCCTGATGGGAAATGCAGCTTTTCTAAAAGCAGTTTAGCACTCAAGGAACAAGACAAGGAAAGTGGCTCCTGCCCTGCCGACCTGGCACGGAGAGAAAACCTGGAGTGAATTTGACAATTACCCCTCCTCTACCCCTGCTGCAAGTCACCCTCCTCACCCTCATCCATCACAGCCCTTAAGTGCAAGCTTAACCTCCAAGGACTGTGCCTGAGTTAAAGCTCTGCACAGATTTAATTCTCATTATCATCTGCTCAGCTCCTACCTCGCACCTCCAAGGAGCACATGAGCTGATGAAAGGTCCTGAGGGTGGCCTGTGTGCCCTGGCTGTCACCCTCTGGGCTGGGCACTGCCCCAGGGCTGCCCGAGGAGGGGTGAGAAGCCCCTGCAGCCCGGGATGGATGGCCCAGTCAGGGGATGGGTTCAGGAGCAGCTCCATACAGCAAAATCCATGCCTCTTCCCTCCTCCCTGTGCTCTTTAGACAAGCACAGAAAATGCCATTACAAGAACATTAGCAGCTGCAGGATTAAACACTCTAATGGCAGAAAATGAGAGTGCAAAGACAGCACAGATAACCTTAACTCTGCCCCTGGCAGGCATGAGTTTTGATTGCTGTTTATGTATAACACTTCAGCCTGGAGCTAAATTAGCTTGGGAGTTAACTGCCTCCTGCCCTGCTTGGTGCACGAGGCAAGCTGTGCACCACAGGAAAAGAAATGGGATATTACATGGGTTTTGACCAAGTTATTAAACTCCATACCTTAGAGAGACAGAACCTCATCCTATAAAAGTCTAAGTCAATAAAGGCACCAGGATCCTCCAACGGTGAAAATAGCAGAAGTGCACAAGAACAAACAACAAATATTGCTTGATGTACAGGACCTGCATGGCATTAAAGGGAACTATAGGAAGGAATGGCTGTTTTCATAAACACAAACACACCCTCGCCAAGGCTGGTCATCTCCTGATTTACATGCTCAGCTCTGCAACCTCCAAATCCCCTTAACAGGTTGCCTTTAAAAAAATAGCTCTGTGCAAAATGACTTTCATCTGCCTCGTGCCCACAACACACCCCTGTCCTACCCAGACAGCAGTACCATCTGTGGCTCTGGTGACAAACTGGCCCATTTGGATGATGATGGAAACCTCTTTTTTTTTTTTTTTTTTTTTTTTTTTTTTTTTTTTTTTTTAATCTCCTCCTGCCAATTTCCAGAAAAGAACCTTTGCTACTACATTTCATCTGGTTCTTTCAAGCTCGTGCTTACTGCTTTGGTGGTGGTGGGGGCTACCAATTGTGGATGCAATGAGAGAATTTTGATGAAGAAATGCCTGATTTATAGATGGGAAAAAAAAAATTCAACACATTTGCACCTGCTAATCAAGGTAGCTATCCATCTTATTTATGCCACTGCTCCAGCAAGCCTGACAGCACAAAATCAGAGGCTGTTTCTTCCAGCATTTGGCCCTGAGGGATTGATTCTCCAGCAGGTCTCTTCAGCAATGCCCACAGAATGTGCAAGTGAATCAGTTTTGTGCATACAAAGCAGGTAATTGTGCTCACAAATCAGGATTTGCATATGCTGCTGGAAAGGGATGCTCTCCTGGAGGCTGGCAAGGGAGGCCAGCAAGGCAGCAAGCACTCCTGGATTTTACCCAGGGGTATCCCAGAGCGTGGCATGAGCAGTGGAACCAGCAGTGCTCCCACATCTCTTCAAAATGTGGAGAGTGAGGAGAGCTGACAGCCAGTCCCACAAGACAACAAACCTTCCCTGCTCCCGTCTCAGGCAGCACCTGCCAGCAGGATGGGGGATTTGGGCTGAACATCTCCAGCCAAGGAGCACATCCTGCCCCAGAGGGGTGCCCGTCCTGAGGTGGCAGCTGGGCACGGTCACTGTGTCACCTCTGCAGGGAGGAGCCCCTCAGCAGCGTCTCTTTGGCTCTGGATTTCAGTCAGACCAACCAGCCTGGTCGTTTCAGAGGCAGGAGGGATGAGGGAGATGACATTTTGCTCATGTGCAGATGTCAGTGCTCCCTCTGAAACGCTCTGATGAGCTGGGGCTTTGCAACACAGGTTTCAGATTTGTCAGGGGGGCAGCAATCATTTAATTAAAGAGTGAGTCACACGACAGAGACGAGAGGGAGGGCAAATTAAGGTCAGGCAACAAAGTGGATTTTGGCATTTTATAGTGTTTCAGAGCCTGCTTTCACTGGGAATTATTCTTCACACTGAAGGAGTACTGGGTGCCTGGAGTCACAAGTCAATACATTGTACAGACAAATCCCGTCCAAAACTCCAGCCCAGAGTGTGCAGGGACAGGTAAGAGCTTGAGTGTCACCACAGAGAGCACATGTGACCTGGGGCTCTGCCCAAAGGTGTGCCAGGAGCCCATGGCACTGCCACCAAGGATAGGTCCTGCCCACAGAGGTCTGGCTACACCTTGGAGCAAGGAAGCTTGGGACAAGGCTGGATCCACCCTGCCACGCAGTGGCTCCAAGGGAAAGGCTGAGTTCAGATTAGCCAGAAATGTGCTGGAAGACTGTAGACATGAGTTTCACACCTGGGATGTTTTGATCTTGGAAGGGTTCTTTCCCAGGCGTTCTGCTGGTAAGCAGAAGAACAATGTTTTGTAAATATAAGGATGTTTACATTCTTTTTTACAGGAGGGACCTTCTTCTGATGTCCCTCTAGGATGACCAATTGATTGAAAAGTTTCCCTTTGTGTTACCAATCAAACTGGCCTCTGACATTCTGTATAAAGAGGAGCTCATCCCACAGTAGAAGAGAACCCACTGAGCACTTTCTACAGGAGCCTGAGTCTCTTCTGTCCGTGTCCCTTGCGACAGGAAGACCTCAGTGCTGGCTCTGCTGCTCTTCACAGGGGCAACTTTGAAGGCTTTCAACCTCTAGAGGACCAACTTCAGTCCATCATTCTCATGGGTGCTCTGTCCAGCCCAAGAGGCAGAGGACAGGGGAATCCCTGGCACCCATCACTTGGGATGCTCACAGAGAACATAAAATCCCTGACCTGAAAAGGTTGAAATCCAGACAGGATTTATGTGCTGCAGTAAAACTACAGGCCTTCCTCTCTCGTGGTGATAAAAATAAATCACCCTTAAAAATAGAATGGCATTAATAAAAATAAATCTGAAAGTACATGCAGTGTATCATGGGGTTACAGTCTGCCTCAGCCTGGTGGGGAAACTTCTCACCAGTTAAAGGCTGGTCAATGGTGATGGACAGACACGGTGCACAGGGTTATGTCCTGGGGTACAGGGTCAAGCAGGTACTTCCAAAGGGCTAATTTCAGTTCTTGTGAAGCTGGGACCTCTTAAGGGAGTCTGAGATTTAGGCTATGAAGGTCAGCAGCCCCATCAGCCAGTCCTGCTCGATCCATGTGGATCCAACTGGCAGAAACAGGAGAAAAATGCTGGTTTATTCATGTGCACACTCCCAGGCTGGAGAGAGGGGGAAGAAGCCCATGAACAGATTTCAGGAGAGGGACCTGCAGGCTGAGATGCAGGATGCTCTGCCCTCCCCATGGGCAGGCAGGGACCATGGGCACCAGGGCTGGGAGCCACAGAGCAGCTGCTGAGGTTCAGCTGCAGCAGGGGCTGGGCAGAGTGACTCCCGGGATAATGAGCATCGCTCCCTTCCCTGCAAACAAGATCTGACACATCCTGCTCAAGCGTGGGGCATCCAGCAGGAGTGCTGGGAGCTGGGGACGCAGCAGGAGTGGCAGCTGGGCTGGCTCCCAGAGCAGCAGCTCCTCACAGCTGAGGCCGTGCCAGCATCCAGCCAGCCCTGCTGGCTGCCAAGGATGGGGCTGGCCAGGGGAGCCACAGGGCTCTCCCTACAGGGAGCTGTGGTCTGGCTCCACACGGTCTCCCCATGGTTTCTGCTGCAGGCAGAGTTGTTCCTCTCCTCCTCTGAACCAGGGGACAGCTGAATGCATCTCCTCTCTCCCACTGGGGTGGCTGCATTGTGCCAGTGCCTGAAACAAAAATCCTTCTGCTCTGTGACATCTGGATGAGAAGAGCCTCCTCCTGCAGCATCTCCATCTGTCAGTGTGCTCTTGGCACCTCCCAGCCCTCCCTGGGACTTTAGGTGATGCCCAGGGCTGTCTACACAGGGAGTTTATCCAGCATCCCCATCCTGCTGCAGCCATGCCTGCCAGTGCCTCCAGGCAGACAAGCCTTGAGGAACAGGAAGAGAAGATTGTCTTGACCAGGAAAATGAGTTTTTAAGACCAAGTTCAGTATTTGCATCTCAGCTGAGCAGGGAGGGATGAGAACAGGGTCACCCCCACCACCCCATGAGGTGCTCATGACTCTGAAGGATTTCTTATTCTAATCCGTGCATTAACGACAGTCAGAGGCTTTGGGAGGCTTAGGAAAAGCCTTCTCCACAGCGAGCCATCCTTTAAACCCTCTGGCAGAACAGACACCACCACCCTTACCTGCAGCCATGAATCACACACACGAGGGGAAGAAGCTCGCTGCTGAGGGGGAGAGCTGGGACAGAGCTGGGATGGCCCCTCACTGTCGCAAGAGACATCAAAGGAAACAAGACAGGTTCCTTTGCAGGTGTCGTGGGTTCTCCCTTTATTGTAGGATGAGCTCCTCTTTTATACAGAAAGTCAGAGGCCAGTTTGATTGGTAATACAAAAGGTAAACCTTTCTACCAATTGGTCATCCCAG